>RXPK01000294.1:3048008-3179883 GCA_004143645.1 Protaetia brevitarsis
CCTCCAACGAGACGGCGATTCAACATATCTGGTACCAAAGTATCTGGGGTCACGTTGCGATGCAGCATCATCGGTGTTGTCTCTCTTATGTCCTTCCATTTAATGCACTCAAACAGTGTGTGTTCCGCTGTGTGAATTGCCCCCATAGACAAGGATAGAACATTTAGATTGCGGATAGTACATATACTAGATACTATTTTATGTAAATTTACTATTTTACTTACTTATATTTTAAAACTAATTAGTTGTAATAGAAAAAGGATATAATATGTAGCAGCAGACAGCCAGACGATGTCCAGGTGATGTAGAAAATCTCTGCATTTGGCAAGTCCTTCAAGGCATTTTCATTCAGAATATTCCCTTCAGGAAGTAAGATGATCAGCAGTGATATACCTACACATCGAAAATGAAAATTAGAATTTGAATAGTGTATTTTTACAATAGATATTGACAAATCAAATTTGGATCCAAGTTCAATTGAAATGAACATTCTTATTTTTTTTTTACAGTGTATTTATTTCATTTAAATTTAGTCTAATAATGTTTGTAGATATATTGACAGTCCAATTGCTTTGATATGTCAACAGACAAACATGGGAAATTGTTGGAAATTGGGTTCTGTAAGAATTCTATGTGTATAAATGGTTGCCTACTTTTTGGGGTACAGTAATTAATTTTAAGATTGTTAATTTTCATAGTAATAAGTGTCTAAAAATTACAAATGTATTTTTCTCATGATCTACTGACGCCTACCTTTATCATATTTTAATTGTAAGGTGATTCCAGAATTTTGCAATTTTATTTATTTTATTTCGTTTAAACATTCGACAGTCCATTCGGTCACATGGGCATTCTCATGTAAAAAACAATGGATGTTCCCCTCATTTCGGTTATACTAACGGATTTTCACAGACAGTTGGACTCCTTGACGAAGGCAATCGCTTGCAAGTCAGTTAAAACATTTTCAATTCGAAGCATTCAACAGCCGAGCTTTGTTAGAGGCAGACGTGTATCAATTTGTTCTTGTAAAATTTAAGGGCTATTTCGATAAAATCAAATTTTATTCCAAATTACAACTTAAAAATAATTGTTAATTGTTAAACAATGTTTATCATTTGGGTGGTTTTCTTCAATCGACGATTTTCCCGAGTAATGTTCCTGTCCAGATTGAGCCATTCACCGTGATCTGGTGTACCTACGATGTACGAGGGCCCTTATCCGACACCTGACCAGTCCTGACTACACCGATGTCCGCAGAATTCGTCCTGGTAGAAGGTATTCCTCGTCAAATCTACCTAAAAATAAATGTATTATTTCAATTCTAATCTAAATTTAATTATACTTATAAGAAATTTCATTTTATACGTTCTACAAATTTTGAGGTTAGAAAAATTGTTTGTATCATAGCTAAACCGTTTGCAGTTACTTGGGGAATTTTGTTTAAGTTGGTAGTATTATATTTTGATATGTATTTACGTTACGAACCAATATCCAGTAATTTACCATCAAGGTTGGCCATACTATCTCACACGTCTTTTTAAGCCTAGCTTAACTCCGTTTGAACGGTCAGAAAACGCGGGAATTTTGAAATTTAATTTGGACGTATACACGTTTGAGACTATGAATTAAAATGGCAAAAGTGGAATTACTTATAAAACTTCAGTGTTATTAATTAAACGGACTCACGTACTTACCTGAGATAAGAATATCCAAAGATTTATGTCTGATTTTAAACAAGTTTACAATTAGAATTTTTTTTATTAAATAAAATCACTTTTATTCGCACTTAAATGTTTCATTTTCACATGAGAGATTGATTTTCATTGAGGCACAACATTATCGTGCCTACGATATCATTTAAACTGGTCATTAACATTGAAATTGAAGGAGAGGACATTTTTTTACAACGCTCCTCCACACCATCTCGATACGTACTAACAATAAGTAAATATAAGAGAGCTATAAGCTAGAGAATAGCTAGCTATTCGTTATTTTTTTTATATCGACACGCCTCTATCGGAATTTCTCGCCCTGCATGCCATCTGACTGGTGAGAGAGCACACTTCTAATACAAAATTAATAAAGATAGATGACACTGGGATGTATAAAATTTGATTTTCTCTAATTTAATTAACGTATTTTTTCTTAAAATTTATTTTTTTAATCCGGGCTGTAGGCTACTCTGTGTAGCGTTACAGTACATATGTATATTTGTATATGCAATGTAATGGCATCGTGGTTATGTGCCAGCAGGAGTTACATTTTTTTTAATTTATACCACTTTAATTTATAAAATAGATGAATATTGATTACTTCAATATTCTTAGTTTCCCGGTTTACCCTTTGTTTATATATATTTTTATAGTTTATTGCACATATACATTCTTTAAAAGTAATCAAAAAGGTTGAAAAATGGCTCTAAATATTGGAATTTCTACCGGAAGGTACGTTATTTTGTGGTATAGACGCAGTTATTTATTTCCAGATAGTAGATTGACGTGATCCTGAATATAAAATGACCAGGAGATTAATTTTACCAGCGAGTAAATGATTTTCCATCGGTCAGTATCAATGATAGTATCTACACACATCTATTAGACCATTTGTGTGGACTTCTAAATGGAGAAGAGTTTTAAGAATGTTATTGGTCTGCAGGATATTGTAAATGAATATAGTATCACATAGTAATGACTGCGTCGTGTTGCACCTCGTTACAAGTGGCGACCAACCTGTGGGCCTTAGAATGTTAAGAGGAAAGCAGCGCAAGTGATAACGAAGGCAATCTGTCAATAGGCAATCCACCAATTCAGTATAATTATTAATTTTTTCACTGAGGCCGGTCAATTTGGAAGTTGCAAGTGAACTGGAATTTTTGACATTCGTTATATCGAATTAAACCAAATAGAGAGCAAATCGGATGAATACAGGTAAGTCTGCAAATTAGAGAGAGATATCGAGACAGTCCTGAGTTCTCTTTGTAGAGACCTTAGGTGGAAGTCTGGCCTGGGGCTCAACCGACGGGCCACTAGCCTATTCGAGGAGGCGCTCACCACCCCTGCGACGCTAAATCATACATATGATCCCGAAGAGAGGGGATATTCAGGTCATCGCGGATACTTTGGTTTCGGACCATCCATGGGGTCCCCACTATCTGCCTTAGGACACGGTTCTAGAGGACCTCCAAAGTATTGAAATGTACTGCTGTGGACGGACACCCAGTTTTCGCGAGAGTTTTTTTTTCTAAGTTGAATAGATTTTGTTTTGTTTACTCCGTTCAGCCTTTGTCAATGTTTCGAGAGAATTTTCACAGATGTAGATTTTATTTTTATATTAGATTTAGTTAATGAGTTAATTGTATTATTTATTTAATTTTGTGCTAAGTTTTTTTAAAACTAATTTCACTCTTTAAGATATCTTTTATTTGCTCATGTTGTTTAGGGCTATTTTAGTTGCTTTAGTCGGTGATTTGTACAGCTGCGTTGCACGTAGTCGAGAGTCGATTTTTGTATGTATACTACTGTTCAACCTTACCGCTCAGTTCCTTGGTTGCCTTGCTTGCGTGAGTACATGTATTTTTAATTTCATTGCTGCCATTTTGTTAATTCAATTGATATCGTAATTTAATTCGCGCTATTTGTTTTATTTCGTCCATCAAGGAATTCGCTGAATGATAATTGTTACTATATTGATGTGTACACCTTATAGACATAAGATCATTTATTATTTTTGTTCGGGAAGATATTTTAGTTTAAAGAGTTAATTTTTCGTTTTAAATTTTGCTGATTCGTTTTTAATTATTATCACCTCGGTTTGGGTGAGTAGAAGCTTTGTGCTTTCATTTAGATTTTTCTTTTGTTAATTACTAGTAATTGTCCACGTTTAATTTAGTTTGTTTTAATTTGAGACCACGTGGATTGATATTGATAGAATTACGATTATCTTCCTCAGCAAATTAATATTTTGCTTTGTTATAGAATTTAGCATTGTCCTATTGTAATTTAGAATCTCGTGCAGTTTTTGATTTAGGCCAGAACCCTCTGTTCACGGTTTTTTTTTCTGCAAATTTTGTAATTAACTTGTTTTTTTTTCTTTTTTTTATAATAAATTTTTGATTGTGAATTAACGTCTTTGGGTTAAAAATACTGTTCTTTTATTTTTTAAACCTTTTCAATTTTTGGGGTATTTAAGAATGTCAGATTTCTTTCACCCACAATTTACTTTTCGTGATTAGATTCAAGTTTTAATTCGCGAGGGTAACTCTGAGTTAAATTGTTCTTTTGCGCCCTTTTAAATTTTTATCCTAATTTAATTTTTCCTTTTCATTTTTAAATTCATTTTACATTTTCACTATCAGTCAGTATTCAGCAGTACGTTGGCCATCGTAATAAGGGAGAGCGCCCGTAAGTTAGCATGGGTCTCAGACAAGCAGTGTACAAAAAGATTTTGGACCTGAGGTCCATCTGACTGCGCCTTGACATTAGGGGCATTGGGTTAATTCTTGTCGCCTGGAATTTGGTCTTGAAGCCCGAGACATGCTGGCGGAAGGTTAGGCCTCGATCCAGGGCGAGCCCCGGATATTTAACCTCATTGGCTCAGGGGATGATTTACCCTTCAATATTGAACCGAGAGTCGGAAACTTATTCTAGTGAAGCGTACGGCAAAGGTTTTTCCGGGATCAATCCGGAGTCTCCAGCGTTCCGCCCAGTCGACGATTTCGTCGATAGCAGTCTGTATTCGTCTGATCAAGATGTTTTCGTTGCAGCAAGTGGGATAGACCACAGTATCGTCAGCGAAAATCCACAAGCTGGCACCTGGATGCTTGAGAATATCATACATGTAAATAAGAAATATCTCCGGGCCCAGTAGGGAGCCCTGCGAAACACCCGTTAAAGCCGAGCGACAAATGGAATAGCACTCCTCTACTCTCACGAAAAAAGATCTACCCATTAGACAGGAACGAATGAGCCTAGTTAGGCTGGGGTCAATGCCAATGCAAGATATTTTAGTTAATATCCCATCGTGCCATACCGAATCGAATGCCTTTTCTATGTCGAGAAACACATTCGACATGTAATAAGATGTAAGATGTATAATAAACTGTCATTAAGTTGCTGCGCAACCTCAATTGCACTTATTATTGGAAAATAGATATCAAACTACAATGAATATTACAGAAAAAGACATATTCTCGGAAACGTCAAAATACTAAGGTATATTACATGTGTGTCAACCTATACTGTCAACTCCCTAGCAGAATTTTATTTTTCTATTTTCAATCCAAAATTAAGACTTGTTGGCTGAAAAAATAATGCGCATCACACTCGCAAAACTGCAGTTTCTGACCTAGTGCTACAAATAACTATTAAATGAGATCGTTTCCATTAATAAACAATCTCTCGTCCTTCCAACTTCTCCAATAGAGCTTCTTTGACAAATTTCACTCTAACTCATTTCAAACAGATTTCCCGTGATAGAATCAAATTAGAAATCACAAGTGAATACGTGACATTACCCCTAAATGAAGATCGTATCGCTTCAGCTCCTTCTATCGCCATCATTCAGCCCTAGTCGTACTGGACAATTCACATCATTAGTTATTCCACACCGTTGCATAATTTATGATGCCGAAGTGCTTCTTCGTGTATATAACGTGGCGTTCCCAAACGGCACTGATCGAAATATATGTAGGTATGTACCGATGTGTCTCCGCGGACAACAAGGATTAGGGTCTGGTTTAATTTTTTAAGCGAAAATTTATGGGTCGTTTATCATTGTGTCGCAACAGACGCAACGGAAAAAGAGGAATGTGTCTTGGAAAAGGTAAATTTTCCGACCGTGGGGGAGGCTATAAAATTTTTACGAAGGAAATTTCGTAATGGATTCAAAAATCCTATGTGACATTTTTGTTTTGTGAGTATATGTCCAAACTCTACTGACTGCATATCTACAGTATGTAGGTACATATTTGTTCAATTGATTGAATCGGTCGGTTTATTTAATACATATTGTGGTTATAACTACAAATTGGCTAAATGAAAATAAAATTAAATTACGCGTTCTGGTACTAACCAATTTGGAGTGGCCGGTGAAAATGCTGCAACATATGGATTTTTTCTATTATTAAAAAGTATATTTTTTAGTTTCAGCATGTGTAATAACTGCAAAACATATTTTTGCAGCAGTACCTGTCGACTGAAATCACTAAACTTAATTAACAAATTATCAAAATATACCTACAAAGAATATATAAAGAATGAGAAACCGTAAAGCGGCGTTCAAATGGAAAACTAAGTTAACCTCTGTTATTCCATACTTTCATACTTTGGTTTTTTTTTCTTTTGGACACCTATAGTCCAGGCACTTGAGCTAGGTGCTCTTTTTAGCGTTCCTATTAAATCTCTTACTTTCACTCGAGCAGCTTCCTGTTCTCTATAAAAGCCCAGTATCTTGCCCAGTAGAAACTTGAAAACCCTCGAGGGCTCTAATAGATCCTTCAATTCCGCACATGTTGCTCACATGTAAACTCGTTTCCTCCTGTACTTCGCTTCTTCTACCCCACGGTTCGCTTACCCGGCCTGTGTTGTATGGATGCTTTTTCAGGAGACAGTGTCCAGTTACCAACCCAGTAATGGTTTTAACTTCTTTCTTACTGCGCCTGAGTAGGTTATCAGATAAACTAACATCCCCATCTCCTATCAGCGTTTTGGTATGGAGTTGACCTTCAGTCGATCTCCATTTCTTTGTAATTTTTTTATCTAACCAGGTCCAGATCTCCCTTCTTGCGGAATCCTTAGTACTCCCACATACGGGCTCTGGATCTTGAAGTGTCTTTTAGAGCCCACCTCGGCTAGTTCGTCAGCTATTACATTGCCCTTTATATCCTTATGTCCCGGCACACAAATAAGAGACACCGTGTAATCTCTTGCCAGTGTATTAAGGGATTGTTTGCAGTCTCTAACTAGTTTTCATCTAGTTACGGGGGTTCAAGACACCCTTGATAGCAGCCTGGCTATGAATCATTATACTTGTTTTCCGCCTCATGTAGCCCCCCTTTACAATTATTTCTGCGCTGGCTGCAAGGGCGAATACTTTCCCGGAAGACTGTCGCATGCTTCCCTAGGCTTACGGATATCCTTCAATTGGGGCTCCGTCCACAAATAGCGGCTACTGTGCCCTGGCTGGATTTGGATCCGTCCTTGAATTCGTCATCAAGAGCAGTGATATCACTACGTATCTGGTCTCTGTTCGGTTTAGAGATTTTCACCTTTTCAATGAAGATAATTTCGTAGTATAAGTGTGTCCTCCCACCCTAAAGTTGGGATGCCACAGGTTGTTTGCTTTCAGTCTAAGAACCGCATTCATAGCCTTCGCTTTCATATAAAGTTCCAGCGGGGGGAGGCCAACAATGGTTTCCAAAGAAACGGTCCCTGTGCTGTTGATTGCACCAGTGATCCCCAGCAATGCCTGTCTCTGAACAACGGTTAGCAGCTTCACTACGGAGAACATTTTTGTTCTTCTCCACCATACTACTGCCCGGTATGTTACCTCTAATATTACCACAGCAGTATATACCCAATTCCTCCCAGAGTAAAGTTTTTGTCATGGTTTACCCTTACTCCTTGGCCATTGATTTTATATAAGTACATTATATGTAATCAATGTCCTTGGCAAGTGCTGGGAGATAACGAAAGTTCCATGGCGCATTTAAACAACTGATGACTCGCGACTATGTGAACTAATCACATTTCACATATTTCAGCATTTACATACTGTAGTATTCATATGGTCGCGAAACTACTGTATTATATTTTTGTTATTAACAATCATAGGGAAACTATTTAATTAGAGTAGGAACATTTCAATTGTTATGGAATCCATATAGTACTTAGAATAGGTAGCCTTTTAGGTGGAGCACGGGTTTGGGATAATTTGTAATTATTTAGTTTTTCCTAAATAAGGTATATAGTCAATGGATCTCCCTGGATTTTAGTCCCCATGCTTTATCAGCAACTCTCCTGCAGCGCTGGAATAGTTGCGTAGCCCTAGTCCAACCCTAGGCAACCAACTTTGTTTTTTGAGGATTAAATCAGAGTTGTGAAAAGCACCATTCCTCCACTATTCGCGCTGCATTAGGCATGATGCCTGCCACTACGCCCGAGAACTTCGCTGTAGCCACTATGACAATATCATCAGCGAAAACCAAGCTCTACAGCGTGGTACAGTGGTGATCTCAAAGGATATCTCTAGTAATATTTTAACCATTTCTGATTTGAAATATTATATATTTTTGAACAGTATAAAGTCTACTAAAGACAAAAGTGAAAAGGTGGGTGCACAGATTTATTAACGCTCGACAAATTATCATAGCTCAGCCAAAGTCAAATGAGCGTGATATTCTTCTTCTCGCTAGAACTCGCTTTTATATCGCTATGAATCGTATGAATAGACTACTAACAAATTGTCTGAGCGAGTTATTGTAACGATTTATAAAGTTTGTAAAAGTAATATTAAATCCAAAATTACATTTGTAGTAGTGAAAAGAAAAGTAATAAGATAATTCTCATTTGACAACTAAAATCTATTCATATTCTTTTCTGTTAAAACTTATTTTTATATCGAAGCATCAGATAGTGTAAACTATAAATTTCAGTGGCAGATTTCGTAATAAAGTAAAGTTTAATATCAAAAAAAAAGAAGAAAAAAAGAAGGAAGAAAAAGTCAATAACCAAATAAAATAACAAACATAAATTCAAAAAATCCTAACAATCGTAAATGAAGTACCCTTTCCTTGGTAAATAGTACATTATTGAAAAAATATTCATGGTCAGGATATGTATTAACCACTAATTCACAAAATTCCATGCCGTGGTAATAATCGTCAGGCAAAAGTTCTTGGGATGTGCTAATTTTGTACGACCAAGATTTATTTTTATGTAAAAGGTTTAAAACAGTTGTACTAATATTACATTGCTAGAAAGTTGTCTAGATGTCATACTAGGTTTTAATTCCACTAATGCACAAATTTAAATCTCGATATATTTGACATTTTTTGCTAGAACATTTTTACTTTTGTTATTTATTAATGTAAACGTTGCCTCAAAACGTCTGACCGTATTACGAATAGTAATCGCGCTACAGATTGACTTTGGGAATAATTAATTGCAAATAAATCAGGTGTAACCTCTGCTGAATTGCCATCGTAAAAAGGTTTTGCAATAAATCGTTTTTCCTCGGGTATATAATACTCAATTTTTTATAAAACTGCTGATCCAGTAGATTGCCGGCGCGTAGATTTCAAATTCACTTAAATGCCTCATTTAGACTTTGTGAGTAACAATTTTCTCAAACTTGAAAAAATAATTTTTAATTTTTAATTAATTTTCTTGTTTTACACTTTGGTTTTGGTAGTTATGTTGTATTTTGCACATCGCCGAGGTAATGCAACAACTTCCTCTTAAACCCCTATATTCCTATAACAAATAAAACCCTATATTATTTATTTTTGGAAAATTCTGTGGCAATTCTTAGCTACGTAGAGAATTACGGCTATTTAAACTATCGTCCCTCTAATTAAGTGGAGCAGTTTATATATAAATTTCAATATGATCCTCAAGATATAGTGTTATACCAAAAAAGATACAAGTATTGTAGCAACAAATTCTTTACGGGGATACGATGAATAATCGCATTACGAAAGAAGAATACAAGTTGTTTTGCAAAAGTTTTAAAAGCGAAATTCCACTACAGAAGCGTACTGTAAATGCACAATTCCTAATAAATTCGGAAAACAAAGTAAAACCTACGTGGAAACTCGTAAAGGATATTGCCTCGAACAAAAATGATACTAAAGATTAGGTTGACGTATTGGTGGCAATCACGTCTGAAGAAGGCAGTAAACAAGATGCATTACTACATACTAACAAATTTTTAGTGCAAGTTTGTTCGAAGTTTGGAACCAACATACCTTTCGACATAACTCAACAAAACTCATAGAGTTTATATCTAGCACCTGCGACTCCTAATAAAATATATCATATAATTCAGGGCCAGGAAAACACTTACGCCACTGCACATGATGGAATATCTGGCTAGTCCATATAGCGAATATGTCTTCAAATGGGAGTATTTCCAGATTAGTTAAAAAAATCAACGGTTAAACTAACGTTTAAAAAAGGAGAAAAATCAAATATTGATAATTACAGACCTATCTCAATTATATCGCTTATCTATTATTATCTAATTATATCTAATTATATCTAATTATATCGGTAATCTATCGCTTTCTTGAAAAATATCATCTCTTTTCCGCTGTGCAAAATTATTATATTAAAGGTGGAAGTACTAACAGAGCAATTTATCAGGCTATAATAGTATATTAAAAGACAAGTTTCATTTTGACGTTTCAAAGTACGAATTCAGAGTTTAAGAAACGAGTGGCGTAGCCACGAGTTTCTTAACTGAATGAGTGCTTTAATGTCAAATGAACGTGTCTTTTATGCTATTTTTTGCAATTAGTTTTAAATTTCTCTTTTGTAAAAGCAAAACGAGAAAAATTTGATAATCTAGGGAAATTTGTGGGCGTTGTCACCAGTTGTCACCTTGTTGGCACAAGATTTAAATTGACACATTTTTGAAATTTGTTATATATTATATTACTAAAGTAACTATATTATAATATTTAATATGAGTTCTACAACTTTTTCATGCACTCCGCCTGAAATACGGCAAATTGCTGAAAAAACCATGAATAATTTACTTCCGGAGAAATCATACACTATGTATCAAAAGCGATACAAAATTTGAAAAATGGTGCAAAGAAAGGAAATTCTTCATATTTCTGAGAACGTCTTACTTGCTTATTTTGAAATGCTACGTAAAGATTATAAATCGTCGTCATTATGGTCGATTTATTCGATGTTAAGATCGTGTTTAAATGTACATAGAAATGTGGATATATCAAAATATATGAAACTTCAAGCATCATTAAAACGGCTATCTAAAGGTTATCAAACAAAAAAATCTAAATTTTAGAAGAAGAAGATATTCATAGATTTTTGAAACAAGCCGATGATAAAATATACTTAGCTATAAAGGTTAGTGTTGATTTTATTTCGTTACTTTTTTGTAAATTCTTTATATTCTAGGTTATTTGATAATAGGATATAATGGAGCCTGTAAGCGAGAAGAATTAATTAATATATGTGTGGAAGATCTTCAATACAATTCCGATTCCATTATAGTCAACATACCTAAAACAAAAAATAATGTACCCAGAATGTTCGCAGTGACTGATGTAAACTGCATCGAACTTATAAAAAATATAATAATCTGCGGCCTAAAACAGTTACTCACAAACGTTTTTTTTCTAACTTATCGTCATGGCTGCTTAATTAATGGCCCTATCGGTATTAACACCCATGGGAAATGTTCCTAAACAATTGCCAGTTTTCTTCATTTACCAGATCCTCATCTTTATACAGGACATTGTTTTGAGAAGATCCAGTGCGACACATATAGCAAATACTGAGGTGATATTTTAACTATAAAACGATTAGGTGGCTGGAAAAGCACGGCTGTTGCTAAAGGTTACGTTGCCTCTTCTATGAAAAATAAAATTGATGTTGGAAATATGTTTGCACAGGAAAATAATGTGAATCTACCTGGAACTTCTGGGAATGGTTCACATTTTGAGTACTCCAACAGAAGCAACATCACTATCGCAGAGAACGATAATTTTCAACAGAATGTTTCTACTGCACACGGTATCACTATCACTTCGAAAGATAATTCAAACGTTAATATAAATGTTTATAATAGTTGTACTATTTCAAAGATTAATTAAAAATATCAAATCTTACAATGAATTTTAATATAATAACCTCAAACTTGCTTACAAAATGTCATATTGACATCTCCATTTCTGTTGCAATGTGACCAACTTAAAATAAATCTTCTTAAATGTTCCATTTCTATTACGCAACTAGTGCTGTAATAGACCCTATTACGGCACTAGTGGAATAAATGGTATGGTTACGGCACTAATTGCAAAAACGAAATAATCACTGGAATAAACAGTGGTGAGAAAACACTAAGAATATTCCTAGATTTAACTAAAGCGTTTGATAACATTAATCGGGAAAAGCTACTCAAAAAGATTGAAGCTACGGGTATAAGAGGAAACAGTCTGCACCTCATAAAATCTTCTCTGGAGGGTAGACAACAGAAAATTTAAATTAGGGACATACTGTGTGGGCAGCATATTTATTCTGATTGGGCTACCACAGAACGCGGGTCCCTCAAAGTTCAGTGTTGGGTCCCTTTGTTGTTTTTAGCCTATGTGAATGATATTTTCGATTGATATGGAATATAGAACTGTATTATATGCAGACGACTCATCCATAATATTATTAACTAATGATGAGTTGGAGGATGTGGGTGTTAGAACTTTATATAAATATGAAAAGTGGTTTGAAAAGCACGATATGGCTTTAAATTTAGAACAAACAAATTTTTTAAAATTCAGTTATTTCAAACACGTTCCGAGCGAATTAGTGCACAAGGATAACGTACTCACCACGTGTGATAATACCAGATTTTTTGGGAGTTGTTGTTGATACACAGATGAATTGGAAAGACCATGTGGAATCATTGGCGTCACATCTGGCGTCCTTTGCATATGCTCTTCGGGTTTCAAAAACGTGGAAGCAGGTCTGAGCGCATAGTATGCATATGTGTATAGCCGTGTGAGGTACACTGTTGAAAATTTTAACACTTTTTTGACTAATTTAGTAGTCAGGAGAGGTCCACACTGTTTTCGTGTTATTTTGTCGAGAACTATAGAAGTTTAAATTTGACGAACAAAGATAGTCAAGTATTGTCTATTGCTAAGGGGTTATTTTGTCCAACTAACACGTGGAATTATGATATACTTCTAGTCACATTTTATTTGATCTAGACTAGACAAATTTACTAGCTGTTTAACTAAATGAATGCGATCTATTGGATGATTTAACACCGTTTTCTAAACACAATGTCTTTTTAATATGCAACTCCTATTTCTTAGTGCTATAATATTTCTCTCTTTAAGACGTTTTCTGAATTATAAATATAGAGAACCACTCATTCAAAAGTTTTGGTTTCAACTAAACGTACTAATTTTAAAATGATTTTTTGAGAACCATTATAAAATTAAGTGAATGTTTATGCTATTTGATTCAAATCTGAACTAATTACGTAAATAGTTTGTTCAATACATCTATAAGATGTTGAAATTTTTTATGCCCACTGGAATTAACGTTTAATAACACAAGGTTACACTTTGCAGGTCAGTCACATTTGGTGGTTTGTTTGGATATGTTAATACGCAGAAACAAACTCGAAAACAGATACACGTGCAATGCAGGTGGTGCGTATAATGCAATACTGTATTAGATTAGGTGGGGTTTCTATATTTCTATCCGAGGGAAAAATTCTGATTGGTTGATGCTTCTGAATGTCTAGAGAAAATAGTAAATCCTCATATCTGAACAAAGAATTCACACCAAATTCTAGTAATTTCTGTTCTACTAAACACATATAGTCAATTCGTCTGGCAAAGTTTGTAAAAATCAACACTAAAATATTTGACTAGCGCAAAATTAACGCCAACACCGTAATATTTTCAACAGTGTACGGTATTATTTTTGGGGAGCATGTGTGGAGGGCGATAGAATATTGAAGCTGCAAAAAATATGTTTACGAAATATCTTTGGAATTAAACCTAGGTAGCCCTGTAAAGACATATATATTAAAAATGACATACTTACAGTGCTTGTAATACATGTATTTGAGTGTGCGGTGTTTATCCGTGAAAACTTCGAACTTTTCAAGGACCAAATATTACAGCATAAATGCTCTACACGGAACAAAAGAACCGGTTACCTGCTACCACCCCAAACAACAAAGAGTGTTGTTCAAATGTATCACTACGGAAGCCATAAGAATATACAACCTTCTTCCAAACGAATTAAAGCAACTAGATATGAGACGTTTTAAGAAGCATTTATATCGTCATCTTAGTCAAAAAGCTGTATACTTATACGTTTGATGAATTTTTGCTAACGAATTCTATCTAACTTCATTTACACTTTGATTGTTGATTTTTTGTTCGTTTGTCTATTTGTTTAATTATTTATACTTTGTGATCTTGTTTTTTTTTATATCATAATATTGTCGACAATTTAGTAATATTAATGCTATATATTTTACAAATTTATTTTAATTATATAAACATATATTTAACTTCAAATTTTATTGACACTGTTATGTTATTGAAGTGTATGTGTATCTATGCCATTTTATGGCATTATAGAATAAACGAATTATCTATCTATCTATCGAAGGACGTGGATATTATAATTTTGGCCAAAACCATGAAAATTTGGGCGAGATTAAAAGTTTTTGGTATTTATGAACGTAATATAAGATATGTATTTGTATAATGCGAGTAAATTACTATTTGTATTCATTATGGCTGTTAAAGCCTTTGCGTAAATGATAAATATTCAGCGCTCTCAACTAATTATGCATTTCTAATTAAATATTTAATGCTTCCAAGTTAGAATCACTTACACCAAGAACATAAACTAACATTAGACCCATCCAACATTAATACAGCTTAATTTCAGATTTGCCTTCATTAACAAACCCGCAACAATCCTAATTTAATTTCTTAGCATCGCAATCAGCCCGCCCGTAATAAACTTATCGTTGGTTATTTTAGATTCGGCCATTTAGTCTGTGCTCGCTGGTAATATCATGTCTTCCTGCGAACAGAGAGCTTTGAATGAAGGCTGATCAATTTGCTTTGAAACCTCGCAAAAGCAACCATCCTAATTCAATATACTTTAAATACCTTTTACTTCTTGTAAAGTTACGGAATCGCGGAAGCAAATTTGAAAGCACTGAAACAATGGCAATATTGTGTTTGCGGAAGGTTTCTGGTTAGAATTCTAGGACGATGAATAATTGAATGTTTAAAGCGATGTAAAATTAACGAATTAAATGCTAGAGTTTGAATAGAGGAGAAAAGTTTGTATATAGTAGCATCTACGGGATTATAATGCGTTTACTTGGAAATTTATTAGAAAGTAATTGTGTGGTGTGCTCTTTAACCTCATTATATGCTAATTGCTTATGTAGAAGAGAGAATATAAGGCTTTCTAACTACGCATTTTTAAAAGTAACCTAAAATTTACCTATAGGAAGTTTTTGGATTAGGTGAAACGCTACGAGTCACAATATTCCGTATTAAATTCTTAGCTGAAAATGTATGGTGTATACAAATTATTAATACCTACGATTTGTATTTAATAAGAGTCGTCAAAACCGGGTTCTACACAAAAAAAAAACAAACATTGGTTGAAGCAACAAAATATATTGTTGCGCAAGCTTTCACGGACGGAGTTTACTGTAAAAAGTTTTTCCGGGCTGTTGAGCCGTGGTCTAGTGGAATTACTTCCGTACGTTTCGTTCACAACTGCGGTGAACATCTTCAGCGGCGAGGTCGAAGTTTCCTTCGTGATGGCGCGTCGTTTAGTAATCCAGCGTCATGGATGATGTCATTACATATAGTTGGTGTCTGTGTGTTTGTAGCACGAGCACGCAACACCGGTACCAGATGTGCTTCTTTCCGATTGAAGTTATTCCCATGTTTGCGAATTTCTATGGATTTTCGGAATAGCCATGTGTGGTAGTGCGAGGTGGTGGAGAGTACTTTTGTAAGAATTCGAAACTCCATCCTGTATAATACAAAGTATTTAAATTCATTTTATTAAAACGTAGATGATAAGCACTGTGGCATTTGCTGAAGCAGCGTCTACTTCACAGGAAATAACAGTCTATTTTGTTAAAAGTCTCGCGTAATTAAGATAATACGGTATTATTTTGAATTTTATCTGCTTCTTTGCTTATTGTATGTTACAAATGCTGACCAGCGAATCCCACGTTACTCTCTAGAAGGGCGTTTGAAGTTCAGAAAAATAACGCCAACTATCATTCTTGGGTCCTCTTGTAAAGAGAAGCGGAACTAGTAATCAGTACGGAATGACGTCACAACTAAAGTTTATAAAAATTCTTTACATTGCTGTTTTGAGACAATTAGTCCGCGGTCTCCGATTCAGCTACAGAAAAGCATGCGTCCCCCCCCCTCGACTCCGGGCGTTACCATATCTCAAAATTGAAAAAAAAACTTCTCTTTAAATTTTGTGAGTATTGTGTAAGTTTTTGTGCCTTATAATTTAGATTACGGGAAGAATTAATTACCCACGTCGGTTGGTAAGTTTTTGTGCCTTATAATTTAGATTACGGGAAGAATTAATTACCCACGTCGGTTGGTAAGATGTTTAAAAATTCTGCTTAAAACTAACCAATGCAAATGCGTAGAAACCGTAACTCGTTCGCTCTCTCTCTCTCTCTCTCCCTTAATAAATAATTTTTGTAAGTAAAAAATTACTAGTGCATATGTTAAATAACATTATAAAATTTCAAAATATTCATCAAAATAATTGTGTTTTGGTTTTTCTTCACTTGTTATTTTATTTAATTTGTAGCTTGTTAGTTAAATTCTACTGTCTCAATTTATTCAATATATAATTGTGAAAGATAGTCACTCTATTATTTCGCCATAAAAAATAATAAATAAAAAAAATAATAAATTCAACTTGTACCCCTAGTTTTGGAGAGGAAGTCATTTCAGAAAGAGAAAGCCGACGAGGTGGGTAAGTCGACAATCTTTAGGTTAACTAACGGGCCTGCTTCGACTGACTGAGAAAAACACCGTTGGAAAACGTCTTTGGCTAAAACTTCTAAAACCAATCGCGACCGAACAAAAAGATTGTTTTCCAGCAGTGGCTCGTCGGTCAAAAGAGCAGGTGGGGTTATCTGTGAAACGGGGTTTAGTTTTGCTTGAGTGAATTTGGGCTGACCATCCCTAAAAGTCGCCAGATAAGAAAACCCGTTCCGTTACACTTTTGTGTCATCAAATTGGATGTTATGGTCGGCGTTTTGTAGGGCGTGTTCTGCGATGGCCGACTTCTCAGCCTGTCTCAGCCGTTTTGTCGTGCCTATGTAGATAGATCTACACGAACATGGTATCCGATATACCCCCGCAGATGACAGAGGATCCCTGGGGACCTTCGCGTTGTGTTTCTTTAGAAGTTTACTAACCCGGTCTGTTACATTTTTGAAGTAAGTCAAGAATACGGTACCTTTAACATCTTCCTGTGCTCCCCTGTTACTGTGTGAGTTGGCGGTAGTCGTTTTACGATGCAAGGCTCTCTCCATCTCCTTCTTGGAGTACCCATTCGCAAGTAAGGCGCGATCTAGGTGCGCTAGCTCCTGGGGCAGAACCCGAGGTTCACAGATGCGTACGGCACGATCTCTTTGGGTCTTCATGACTCCCCTCTTCTGTCCAGGTGGATGGTTAGAGTTCTTCTGCAAGTACTAGTCTGTGTGAGTAGGTTTCCGGTACACCCTATGGCCAAGCGTTCCATCCCCATTCGACGTGTTAGTAAGCAGGAATGGGGTACTTGGTACTTGGTACTCATGGTGCCCTCTGGGGCCGGGCGGTTTCCCGCTGAAAAAAAAGACATTAATGAATTACTTCTTTTGCTGAGAAAAACATGCGGCGAGAAAAAAAAATTGTAAAAATATTTTATGACATTTTGCTTGTTATTAAGAGAGGGGAAGGGCCCTATTCATAAAATTAGCACCGGGGCCAATTCACACGAAGTTCCGCCTCTGAACTCATAGCTGATAGTAAACTCACGATTATAACATTGAAATTAACTCAAATACAAGCAGAATTGCGCTACGGCGTAATTTTGATAGGACTGCTTTGGCGGGATTTAGTTCATCAATAGCTCAGGAACGTTTTAATTTGGTTTTTCAGGGCATTTCAATAGATGACAAATTTGCAAGCAAAAAATCATAAATGTCGATTTTTAATTTATACTTTCTTTCCTTTAAAAAACACGTAGTTACGGAAATTGTAACCAATCTTACCACACCGAAAATTGATATGTTCAAAAATAGAATAACCATATTTGAAACAATTTCATTATATTTGCCTAAGTGTAAACCATATTTAAACCAATTAAAATCTCAATACAAAAATATTTTAATAAATACTAAAAAACTTGTTAATGACTCCAAAATTATTTATTCAAAAAATAATTCTAAAACTATGTGGGAAATAATAAATAAGGAGTTGGAGAAGAGTAGAAATACCATTTATTACACAAATGATCAAAAATCCTTAGCTAATAAATTTAATGCCTTCTTTAACTCTTTATCGGGAGCGGCATCGGATTTCTAGCAACCGACTCACCTACCTATTAAACAAAATCCATTTTCTTTCAACTTTAGACCAATAGTAACTTCAGATTTAAAACAAATTGTATCTAAATTAAAAAAAAAAAACTCCATTGGCAATGATGAAATCCCATTACACCTTATAGAAAGCTGTTTTCATGTGATTGCGGAGCCACTTTGTCAGATTATCAACGATTCCTTAATGAATGGACAATTTCCAACTCTCCTCAAACATGCAATTATAGTACCTACATACAAAAAAGGTGATCTTAACAATTTCGAAAATTACAGGCCTATCAACCAATTAACAACATTTGCAAATATCTTTGAGACTGTGGTTGCTGAACAAGTTTTTTCGTTTTTCAACAAGCATAATCTCATAAACAAAAATCAACAGGGTTTTATTACTGGGAAAAGCACTAATATGGCTTTATTCGAATACTCTAATTGGATACTATCTAATTTGGAAGAAAATAACTTAGTTTGCGGTATGTTTTTAGATCTTACTAAAGCGTTTGATACTATATCACATGCATTACTGCTTGAGAAACTTCGGTGTTATGGTGTGAGAGGTGTGCATTGGAATGGTTCAAGTCATACTTAGCCAATAGACGACAGACAGTTAAAATAAACAGTGTTTCGGGTGTAGCGTATTCCAGTACGCTCTCCGCAGACATTGGTGTTCCTCGGGGTAGCGTGCTGAGGCCATTATTATTTTTAATTTTAATAAATGATATTTTTGTAAACGTTTCATGCAACAATCAAAAAATTATTAATTACACAGATGATACAAACTTGCTGTTTAGTGGTTTTGATTTTCCATCCTTAATACAAACTGGACAAGATATATATCGTTCTGTAAAACAATGGTTTACGAATAAATGAAAACAAAACGTATTGTATACTGTTTAAAATCAACAAAACTATACACACTCCCGTTGATATTGTTCTAGATAACGATAAAATAAATAAACACGGACAGCATGGCACCCGAAATTATCTTCACTGAAAAGATGAAAATCTCCATACCGAACAGAGACCAGGCGCCCAGTGGGATCGCTGCTAATGATAACCGGTTGACGGACAGATCCAAATCCAGCCAAGACACAGGAGCCGGTATTTGTGGGCCCAGTCCTAATCAAAGGATATCTATAAGCCTGGGGAAACATACAACGGTCTTCCAGGCAGAGGTATCCGCCCTTGCAACCTGTGCAGAAATGATTGCAAAAGGGGGCTGCATGAGGAAGAAAATTAATATAATGACTGACAGCCAGGCTGTCATTAAGGCAGTCTCGAACCCATTAACTAGGTCAAAACTAGTTAGAGACTGCAAACTATCCCTCAATACACTGGCACGAGACAACACGGGTGATTTGGGTACCGGGACATAGAGAGGATATAAAGGGCAACGTAATAGCCGATGAACTAGCCAAGCAGGGCTCTAAGAGACACTTCATGGGTCCAGAGCCCGTATGTGGGATCACTAAGGATTCCGCAGGAAGGGAGATCTGGACCAGGTTAGATAAAGAAACTACAAAGAAATGGAGGTCGACTGAAGGTCAACTCCATACCAAAACGCTGATAGGGGATGAGGATGGTAGTTTCTCTGATAACCTACTCAGGCGCAGTAAGAAAGAGTTAAGACCATTACTGGGTTGGTAACTGGACACTGTCCCCTGAAAAAGCATCTGTACAACACAGGCCGAGTAAGCGAACCGTGGTGTAGAAGATGCGAACTACAGGAGGAAACGAGTATACATGTAATCTGCACTTGTGAGGAACTTAAGGTACTTAGGCAGAAGTACTTCAGGAGAGATCTATTGGAGCCCTCGAAGGTCCTCAAGTTTCCACTGGGCAAGACACTGGGCTTTATAGAGAACACCAAGCTGCTCGAGTGGAAATAAGAGAATCAATAGGGATGGTACAATGAGCACCAAACTCAAGTGCCCGGACATCAAGTGCCCACCCTAACTTGAATGAATGAATGAAATGACGATAAAATAAAATTAACAAAATCCTGTCGTTTCTTGGGAGTCAATATAGATGACACTTAGATGGACCCTCCACATAGAACAGGTGTGTAGCAGACTGGGTGGTGCTTACTTCGCATTAAAAATATTAAATAGAGTCTGTAATTATGCAACTGTGAAGGCAGTTTACCATTCATATTGTGTTTCGATAATCCGTTATGGTATCTTGCTCTGGGGATCCTCTCCCGAAGCTGAGCACATATTCGTTTTGCAGAAAATGGCGGTGCGAGCACTACTAGGCCTGAATTTTAACGTATCACTTCGATCCGTCTTTAGATCTAGCGGCTTTCTTACTTTGTATAGTTTTTACATACATGAATGTCTTTTATTTAACTTCAAAAACAAAACTTTATTTAGAGATAACAGAAAAAACACTTATACATACAACAAGATATAAAACAAATTATAATGTTCCTCGACACCGACTAACTAAATCCACCAAAGGTGTACTTTACAATAGTATTCGTTTTTTCAACAAATTACCTTCAAATATAAAATTAGAAAATAACTTTGTAAGGTTTAAACGTATGACGTATTCGTACACATGTAATACTGAGCCATACAGTGTTTCTGAATTTCTGAATTTAATTAATTTAATTGTATATAATTAAAATACTGTAGGTGCATAAGCAAATATTTTCTTCTTAGTTTAGACGTTATTTCGACTTGTACAGCGCAGTGGAAGTAAAGACTATTATTATTATTGTTATGTGAACTAACAACAGTTTTGGTTATTCACATATTTCAACATTTTACATAAAGCGGTATTCACACAATTGCGAGGCTACTGTTTTATATTTTTGTTATTAACAATAATAAGAAATTAATTAGGTAGAATAGTAACATTTTAACCTCGAATAGTACCTTTAGATGGAGCACCGGGTGTAGGATATAAATATTTAGCTTTCCATAAATAAAGTACTTGTTCGCCTTCTTGATTAATTTCACAAGGCGTGCCAAAAACGCAACTTCCATTCGCAACTTATTATATAAACATCTATTAAAGCAATACAAACAAAAGATTTACCGCTTCCGTATATCGGATCTCCCTAAACTTAAGCGCAACGCACATATTCAAAAGGAAAATAGCGTTCAGTAATCTTGGTAAGCGGTTAACCGAGCTGGAAAAAAAAATTGATGAGCGTAGCACTAGCTGAGAGAGAAAAAATTCTACAGAAAACAACCCGTATGCTAATAATTTCAAAATAGATACGTATGGAAATCTTTCAGAGGATGAGAGGATATTAAATTACAGTTTCCGCTGAATTTTGCGTATTCAATATACGAAGAACTGTCTCGTAACGATGATTAATGACCCGTTTAAAAGCGGTTCTGTCCCCAACATTCAACGTGTCACAATTTAGCTATGAAACCCCGGTTGAAACGATGTCAGTTTGTGCTGCATTTATAATCCTACGTCTAACTCAATTCCATACGTAACCGAGCTGATGCGGATACTGCCTCTAAATCGCATCCGCGGGTAAATGACGTACAGGTGTGCGTTATTTTTCCCAAAAAATTTGCAGAATTTTACCTCTGAACCCGTCGTAAAAGGAAGCCAATAACTGGGGGATGATTACATAAATTTGAATGTCATTAGCACGATAACGTTAACGAAGAAGGTCTATAACAAACGTTTGTGACATTAATTTAGTTATAGGGGCAATCAAAGCCGGGTTGTTACGGTCGGCTGTTATGGGCCGAGCTTTATGTTGGAATAATCGAGATTTTTAACCCAATATAGGGCCTGGAGCCGTGGAATTTTAACGAGACATCAAAGTTGTAAACGCACTGGTAACGTAAAATTTTATTATAGCCACGCAGCGCCGATATAATAACTATAGCGATGAAGTCGGTATTCATTACGTAGCTAAAATATGAAGGGTTCACATGAAAAATATCGTGTATTTAAGTGCGCAGTTAAAGATTAATATCAATTTGTTCGCGTATTGTCCAATAGAATATGAAAAATACAACTACAGGAGGGTATCACGTTTTATCACTTTTTAATATAAGCGGATATGGTCATAATATGGAAAATTTAAGGTAAAAAGGTAGCTTATGTAGTTATTTAAAATGTCATGCTGCTTTGGTTTTATCTAAGTAAGTCATAACCATTCGGAAAACAATCCAGCATTGATGAAATGTCACTTAGTTTTCAATTATATCAATGCCGGCACGGTTAAATTATACGAACGAAGATTATTTAAATTTGTTTATTATTTATTGAGAATCCAATAAAGGGATAACAAGAACATGTGATATCTTTGCTGCTCGGTATCCTCAAAAGGAGAAGCCGTCACCAAACACAGTTAAGCGAATAATAATAGTATATTAAAGTACGAGTTTCATAAGGCATGATTTTGTCGCACGAGTTCAAGTTTAGAAAACGAGCCGCAGGCGAGCTTTCTAATGAACGAGTGCGACAAAAAGCCTTATGAAACGAGTCCTTTATACTATTTTTTCTATTTTGCATTATAAATTGATAATAAATACTTAATAAAATCTCATTAAAATGTTGAGTTTATTTTTATATGAAGTTGGTCACATTGACATACGATTGACATTTGACGAATTCAAAATTCAAATTCGGCTATTTAAATTGTTTAAACAATATATTTCATAATATAGTCTCTGTAAACTGTAAAAAAATGAGTGATACTGAGATAAATTTATCTTGTACGCGACCACAACTGCGTGAAATTGCGGATAACGCCGTCATAAATTTATTACCGAAAAAATCAAAAGCAGTATATGAAAAATGCTACCATCAATTTGAAACTATGGTCTGTACAGAATAATGTCAACACAATATCTGAAAACATTTTATTGGCATATTTTGAATTACAAGGTAAAAATAAGAAAACTAACAGCTTCTTGCGGGTTTCGCCGTGGTCAAAACTTCGCTCGACGTTTCGCTGTTCATACTGACAGCTTCTTCAGGATAACTGAACTGATTCCTCCATGGTCCGACATTCTTCTTATATACGCCCCTGGTGCATCCAACCGTGAAGTTTCCGCTCCATTGACCGTGACGGTTCGTAGTAGGCCTCTTCCACGTGTTGGCTAAGGTGGTACCCTTCTTCTCTGTTAACGGTTTTATTCTCTCTATTTCTATGGCTTCCCTGATGAGTCTTTTTCCGTGTTCTTGTGGTAATTATTACTTTTACATCTTGAATCCATTTTGTGTCGGTGTCGTGCATGTGTTCTGCCACCGGTGATTGATCGGTCCTTCTTAATCTTGCGTCCCTCTCATGTTCTTTTATTCTTATGTCGATGGCTCTTCCTGTTTGTCCGACGTAGCACTGTAAAAATAAGAAATCTTCTTATGGTCTATGTATTCCATGCTTCGCTCTTGCTTTTCCATTTATAAAAATACAGACATATCAAAATATATTAAATTACAAGCCTATTTAAAACGATTCTCTGAGGGATACGAGGCTAAGAAATCTAAAATTTTATGCATTGAAGATATTAATAAATTTATAGAAGAAGGTTCTGACGCATTGTATTTAGCAATAAAGGTACGATATTATTTGCAAAATGTAATTTTTTATGTAATGGATTTAATTTTAGATCGTTTTAATAATGGGTTACACAGGTGCCTGTAGACGAGATGAATTAACAAATATGTCCATACATGATTTAGAATTTAAGAGTGATATTATTTTGGTGACAGTACCTAAAACAAAAAATAATATCGTAAGAGTTTTTGCAATTACGGATGAAAGATGGATTACTTTAATTAAAAAATATGTCGACCAAAAAATATTAATCATTCAAGATTCTTCCTTACATATCGCAATGGTTATTGTATATCGTGCCCGATTGGAATTAATACGATTGGCAAAATGCCTAAATTAATAGCTGATTTTCTAAAATTGCCCAATTCAGAGCTTTATACTGGACATTGCTTCAGACGTTCTAGTGCTACACACTTAGCAGACGCAGGCAGTGATTTGCTGACTATAAAACGTCATGGTGGATGGAAGTCATCTGCGGTAGCTGAGGTTACATCGAAACATCTATGAAAAGTAAAGTGGCTGTAGCGCACAACTTATCAGGGCCAAGTACATCTGGTCATTCTAGAGTTATATCATCGAATGATTCTCAATCACAAGAGTCTACCATTAAAGCCAATAACATAACTCAGCAAAACTTTGTTACGAAGAATTTGCCTGGCATAACAATACATGCTCAAGATACTTGTTCCGTCAGTGTAACTGTATACAGTAATTCCACGTTTCATAACAATAACAATGTAAACTAAATTTGTATAGAATTTTTGATTAAAGTATTTACAATTTACATGCATTAAACGTCAATTTTGCTTTCTGTCATAATGTATTCAATACAGCCAACCTATAGAAATGAAAAAAGGCGTATCACAATGAAACACTTTTCGATACGCAAAAGCGTGTTACAATTGCGTTTTTATGAACGCAAAATAGAAAAAGAATTTTAAAAACTTCGAATCGGTCAACGCAAAAATTCAAAAACATAAACCTGTTGTTAATAATACAAACATGGAAATCGTTATTTTAGGATACTTCACAGCGTATTCAACAATGTCTTTAAGACACGCTACACTAGAATCAGGATTATCTACGTGCTCAATACACAGAATACTGCGCAAACATAAATTTCGCCCATACCTTAAAGATATTGACTTTCTAAGAAGAATGAATTTTTGCTAATTTATTTTAACATGCTCTCAAGAGAATCCATTGTTCTTGAACAACATTAACTGGACGAACGAAGCCAAATTTACAAAAAAAAGGTATATTTAACCGGCACAATTCGCATTACTGGAGTGATTCGAATCCACGCGTATTTAGAATGCAAAACTTCCAGGAAAGCTGGCAATTCAGCATTTTTTGCGCAGTAAGGAATGATGGTGTGATGGCATGCATTCCTATGAAGAAAATTTAAACGGTAAATATCAGTAAGTAATTTTTAATCATAAGATAACCACGATTGTTTCTTTGTAGGGGAACGTTATTATAATATTTTACAAAATTGTGGGGATACATACTTAGAAAATTTGCCGCTGGCTGATCTTAGACAAATATTTTACCAACATGACGGCGCACCTCCTCGTAACGGTTACTTGGCTAGACATTTTTTGCAAGAGGTATTTGCTGATCAGTGGATAGCTGACGATGGACCTTCTTTATGACCGCCTCGCTGCCCGTATTTATCAGTTCTGGATTTCTTTGTATGGGGCATAATAAAGAATCGAGTACATTATAGTCCACTAACTACTAAGGAAGATTGTATGGTCAGAGTAAGATATGCATTTGAAAGTTTGAACCATGAATCAATTAGAAAGGGTACCCATGAGGAACTAATTCGGAGATGCGAAAAGTGTCTGGAAATTCAGAGCCGTAACTTTGAACATTTGTTAAAATAAATTTTACGTTTCTTGCCTTTTTTATAATTTAAATATGCTGCTTTATACTTTTACTATGAAGTATTCTAAATAAGTTTTTAGTTCGCATTATTAACAATAGGTTTATGTTTTTGAATTTTTGCCTTGACTGATCCGAAGTTTTTAAAATTCTATATTATTCGTTTATCAGTGTTTGGTGACTGCTTGCACTTTTGAGGATACCGAGCAGCAAGGGTATCACATGTTCTTGTTATCACTTTATTGCATTCTCCATAAATAATAAACAAATTTAAATAATCTTCGTTCGTATAATATAACCGTACCAGCATTGTTTATAATTGAAAACTAAGTGCCATTTCATCAATGCTGGATTGTTTGCCGAATGGTCATGACTTACTTAGATATACTAAAGCAGGATGACATTTTAAAAAAACTACATAAGCCACCTTCTTCTTACACCGTATATACACATTTTACTAGTTATCTCAAAAAGTATCCATTTTAGATGGGTAATGAATATGACCTTTTTCTGTATTTTTATAAGGGCAGTTTGATGAAAAAGAGAAAAGTAGGTAATTGTATTAAAAAAAAAACGTTCAGACACTTTTTCAATTGGAAAGTTTAACTGTAATTTTCGGACACGCTGTATAATGTTTTCGAAAAATTCATTCGGTTTCGAATGCTAGCCTATACGGTCAACAATTCTACAAATTTACAACTTTCCAAGTTAAATACCTTTACACTTGTAGAAGTTCAGATGCACTCGTCCATCTGTCAAAAATTAAAAAAAAATGCAAATATTTCAAATGTGGTTGAAAATCATAACATAGTTGTTTCAACAGACTTACTTTAGATTTGAACGAGAAATTAAAAAAGGTAATAATATATAGGGTGTTCCATTTAAAATAACAAAGTTGACAGCCACATCTGGTACAACCGGATGCCCTAGATTATTAAAAATATTTCAGTTCAATAGGGCAGGTCGTCTTTAGTATACCGCGATTTTTTTTTCGGCCACATGTTCCACAAGACCTTTCGGATTATTTATCGGGCAATAATTTTATATACAACACTCCTTAATGATGCACTCGCTCAAGAACATATCATCTACACAGGTATTATATTGACGCATAGAGTGTCTATTAGTTTTCGGAATCTTCGCTTTACCGAGTTCCGAGTTCTCGGCAAGCTAATGAACCATCGATAATTCATTTAATATAATCGACTTCAAAAATCGCTCGTTAAGTACATCACTAATTAACATCTATGAATATGAATCTGTTTAATTGTTGGATAATAATGTGCGGGAATAATTAGAAAGAAAACTAGGTAGTAGCACCAGTGAAAATGCAAGACAGGAAGTGATCCTCACTGTTGGCACTTATGATGTATCGCAAAGAATGGCCTTGAAGCGAGTTTGGCGATGCTTCGTGATTTTGGCGTTAGATGCCTTTACTTTTATGTGTAATTCAGAGTCTGTAGATAAATGTCCATCCATTTTAGATCCACAAAGAAATGCCAACTGGCAATCCTGTGCATGTGTCACGTACCCGTATCTAGGTTGTTCGGGAAAAATGTTTCACGGAAACCCATGAATCGCTGAACAAGTACTTTTTACACTATATAAAGGTTCTGTATCATAGTAGCAATTAAGTCTAACATTAGAAGTGGTGCAGTGCAAGTTCTTCCCTAGTGTTAAGTGCTTCATGTAGTTTGTAGTTTGTGTTCCTGTTTGAAGAAAACAAATAATTTTTTTTTAAAATTATACTAAGTGGTATAATTTAACTCATGTATGTACTTGTCAATGAAATTAAATAAGTCAATGGAATAACATTTGGAATTGAAAATTGAATCCGATTTTATAAAAATAAAGCATATCTATTACATAGCAATTGCATTCTCGGTTCTCAATTTGAAATACATAATATGTATACGCCATAAGAGTTTTCAATAACGTATGCATATTTTACTATAACTTTATTTCTTATATTTCGTATTAATAGCAATATACAGGGTGTATCAAATAAAAAAGTAAATTTTGCTTGGGTGTTAACTACACGACATATAAAGCACAAACCCGCCGAAACCGGATTTCACCATTAAAAAATAAAAAAAGTAAAATTTAGAGCCAAAAATTCTTTAGTCCGGGCCTGATGCAAGGAAACATCATGTTAAGCACCCCCTAAACGTGGTATTATGTATAAATACATTGCACTCGTTTAGTATTATTCTTAATGGTATGCCGTAAGTTCATTTAACGTCATTCTGAATAAATAAAGGCAGGTGTGCCCTTGTAAAAATAGCAAAACTAAGGCATTTTAAACTTCTTCTTTTTATAAAATAAATATTCCTTTTTTGTTAAGAGCATTCTACGTAAGTCTACAAAGTATTATTTTTAATATCCTGATAAGACTTCGAGTTTCACCGGATATGCGACTTCAGTAGTTACAAAAAACGTAAATATTTTTCTTTTGCTTTGTCGAATCGAGAGTTAGTTGTTAATAAACGGTACCACATGAATCTGAGTTGTTTCTTTTGGATTTATTTAATCAAATAACGCAAAATGAATCGAATCGAATTACACAGAAATAAATGTAGATTTGCAACACGCTTTTTTACTATGATGTTGCGCGAAAATGAATCTATACATTCCCGCGCTTTTGCCGATGCATCAAGCTTCGATTTTCCGTATATGAAATCATGATGGTCCTGAAAAGGATCGTCTTTTCGAGACGGGAAGAATTTAAATAAAATATTCGAAGTGGCTTGCACTCAGCACAAGCGGCGATCCACACAAAACTAACAGCGGTAATGACTGAATGATATTGGTATATGGGGGTATACTCGGGACAGCATTTAGGTTGTGCACAGATGCGGCTCTAGCCCACGGCATTTACAAAATATTTTTTTCTCGTTAATGCTTACAGATAGACCCCTTGTGCCTAAAGACTTTTTGATCGTATATGATTATAGCTGCTGCATATTATTATATTTACCTCTATATCTGATACATCCTGTATATTAACTAGAAATATTCAACGCCACAACTATATACAAGGTGTCCCATGACGTGACTGCCAGGGTTTAAGGATGTGTTGGTGAAGCAATTTCAAGACAAAAATGTCAAATGAACATATGCGCAAAACTCTTTCGTAACTGAGGTACAAGAACTTGAAGTTTTAGCCCTATAGACCCTATAGACACCCTGGCTTAAAAATATGAACAATCATCTCCATTTCAGTTTTGAACTCTTTTTTTAATTCTTTTGTTTTCTTCTGCTAAAAATCTCTTTTTTGTTCCTCCTTGGGTCATGGCAACACTTAAACATGGCTAGTCACATCTCTACTAAGTGATTAAATTATCGTATCATAATTACCTTAATTTCATGATACTCAAATATATTGAATATATCCTACCAACTGCGCCATTTAGGTATAGTATGCACTACAATTGAATCATTTTCTTTTTTAATTAAATAAGATACACGTCCGTGCCAATAATAATTCTCTTATTTCAGTCCGGCAAATTTAATGAAATCCACCGCGAGCTTTAAATTATAAAAATCGCCCTCAAAGCAAAACGCAGCCCGGTGGGGCCAATAAGCTTCTATTTCTCGCTTTCCGAGCGGTCGTTAAGGACTCCAGCGAACGCAAACTGCGAAGTTATGAGGACGTGCCGCTTCGGACCGGGATTAATAAAGCCGAATCGGTCGCAAAGGGGCGCTTGATAATAGGCGGCCAACCCTCGGGGGTGTGCCAAAGGGGTTGTAGGACAAAATTCGCGGGTCACTTAATCCGGAAAGCTTTTGCATTGGACCAATTTCGATCGACTAAAACTAATCTCGTTTCGGGTTAACAAGAAAATACAGTGATTGGGTATCTACCAATCGACTGTTGGATATACAGTAGTAGTGATGTGTAGAACTGGTTCTTTACTTTGCTTTACTATTAATATTCGGTAAAGGCTTTGGTGGCAATTAGACGATACTACACGCATTTTTAAAGCGTTCGGAAATCCAAAATCCGGCTAGCAAAACCTCCAGATCTAACGAGCCCAGATTTTTTTTTTGTGGGGATATATTAAAAATATTGTTTTTAACATACCACCATATGAAAGCGAAGAACATTGGCGTTTCGATCTATAACAGCAAATGTTTTGAGAATGTTAAGAACTAGAGAGTACGTCTCTGCATTGAAAACGATGCCCATCATTTTGAACACTTTTTAAAACATTAGCATTTTTTAACAGATCAGTTTATCCGCTTTAATAAAATATATTTCTGAAGTTTACTTACATTAGTTACGACTTTTAATTAGTAACATTTCTGAAGTTTACTTAGTTATGACTCTTAATTAGTGTGTAGGAAAAACCAGTTGATAGGTTTTTAGGCTAATAAATATCGTCTATCTAGCGCAGGAGCCATCCAAACTCCAAACAGCTAGATACGTTGTTATATGCATGAATCGCATGCTTCTGTTCGTAGTTGATGTGGCTCGTACAGTATGTTGAATAATAACAGCAGTTTTGTCAAGGCGTACTTAAAAAAAATAATGGCTAAGAATTAATATTTGAAAAAGAAAATTATAAATTGCTAAGAAAGTATAATAGATAGATATAGGAAACATTAATACAGTCTTAAAGACCGTTAAAATTAGAATCTAAATAAGATAATAAATACAGGCTGTTCCATTTGAAATAAGAAAGTTACTTACCTTTAAAGATAGGGAAAATTAAAGGTGTGTTTTTGTTCACCCTGTATATTTTTTTGCATTGCTTTTATTTTATTATCAGGTCTAATGCTTTAACTAAAAAATAAATACAGTTTAAAATATTTAGCTTAAATATCCATGTCAGGTATGCCTCTTCAATTTTGGTCTACATTTTGAAGAATAGTTAATTATCGCGTAAACGAGTTGAGTTAGGCATAAGAAATCTAACACGACTTGTCTTTATTTAGTCTGTAGTGTGATTGTAAATTTACCGATTTTTTCATTTACCGGTAATTCGGTAAATGAAAATGAAAATACCGGTTTACCGGTAAATTACCGGTAATTTTTTTTCATGTGTAATGTTAATGGGAATTCCCCAAGAAAATAGAATTAGAAGGCAGGCTAGAATAATACATATTTTACACAATCTGAAGGCATAATATTAGAATTTTGTAATAAATATTTGTATTTAATTATTTTAAACAGTTGTTAGAAATTTAATTTAATTTAATGTTATTTTATAATAATATTGCATTAATATCCTTTCATAATGTGGTGTATTCAAAATTGCTATTAATTTGAATACGTGAAATGTTGTTCTTATATATTATTATTTTTAAATATTAAAAAATGAGGCATTTTTCTCGAGAGATAAATAAAATCCACACAAAAAAACTATAGAATGAGAGAATTGAAATTGAAAAAGTAGGGTGTTTTGCTTTCGTCCTAGCAACAAATGAACATTAATCTCGCTTTTCTTTGCGTTGCTTTTCGTTATCCATCCTGTTTGAGACTTATTTTCTTTTGCTTTCTACACGACTTTTTTTTCATTTTTTTGCTTTTTTTGTTGAGAATTTTTTGATTCCTTCTCTTTCTGACTAACTCGGTGGAATGGAGGTTATACGTTTCTAATATTTTTTTTTTGTCAGTTTCTTTTCTATATTCTCTATTCTAGGTCATTACAGCGGCTCTCAGTCTCAAGGAAGTTTAAATTAAAATTAAACAAAAAACATCTCCCATAGAATTAGTAATTGGGTATATTGTTGCTTACACCTGCCTCCTTTTTTTTTATTTTCAATGTCCGTTTGGACCTTTAAATAACTATAAACACAAAATTTCGTAGATAAAAATTTCTGGTATGGGTTTTTCATTTACCGAATTTTTGTAATTTACCAGTAAATTTACCAAACGTTTTTTGGGTAATTTACCGGTTAACCGGTAACTTGACAATACAATCCTTAGTCTGTACTATCAAAATATGTCATAATATACAGGATGTTCCATTTTTCACAACTTTGGTGTGTAATTTTTCTTTGAGTCACTCTGTATATTTCAAAATAGTTTTGAAATGTGGTCCTTCTGAACCTGTATAACTCTTAACAGAAAAAAATTGAAAATATGTTAGCGCTTTTCATATATCAACCGACGCGAATGTGGTGGTTCACGCTGTATATGGTTGCCTACTCGCCAATTACCAATGCATTGACAATTTTAACCGTACATATAGGGAAATTGTATGTGTAATAGAAAAAAGAGAGCCCCGTATATTATGCATATGTATGATACGATATACAATATCACAAGTTCTTAGAACTCGTAAGGTTTCTAGTTGCCAAAATACGCATCCCTAGTGTAAACACTTTTCGTGTGCACTGTACAGTAGACAGTCTAGGATTAATTAAAATCGAAGTAGGTGACTATATTCACCTATTTCGACTATAAGTTTAACAAAACAATAAAGTGTTATTAGTCTAAATCGTATAATTATAAATAACATTAAAAGTATCATTATGTTGACAAATTTTATTCTACGCTATACAAAATTAGAGAAGAGCGCAACCATCTCTAAATATTTAAACAAATAAATATTTTACAAACTTATTTTTTGTTTTATATAATATTTGAGTTACTGATGTAAGTTATAAAACTTAAGTTATAAATTTCTAAATATACCTAAACTTAGTGGGTTTGTAAGAGGGAATTATGTATACCTCTGCGTTCTTACAATCAGTGTGCCTTGGCATACACGCATCTTAAGATAAGTTATGATTGTTAAGGCGAATCTGGACGGCCTTTTAATGAGATTCTCTTGCAGGAGATGGCGCGGATCTTTTTCCGCTGTTTTTAGACATACTAATCAAAATATTTTAAATTTGATAAAGAGATTATTTTGAAAACAGTATTTAAAATTGCGCCAACGTTTTATTTTTTTAAATTTTTTATTTGGTTCTATTTGGCTTCCAAAAAGGAAAAATAAAAAAGTGGCCAAGGGCGACGGTTCAGCGGTCCTTACTAATACTAAAACATTTTTTTTTCATTTCTTTCTGATAGCAAATAGCGTCCGAAAGAGGAAAATGCGTTGTCTCTTTGATCTCGTCCGCCGGGACAACCATAACCAGGACGGTAGTATACTCGTCGAATTGAGTGCGCTACACAAATGATACCGGTTCGAGTAATCAGATCTTTTCAAAACATTAGTTAGTTTGTCATATGAACTTGAATGTATAGGGTAAAACTATTTTATCTGGTTTTTTTAGAAAAATCAAAATTAAAATGCACATTAAGAAGATACTATCAGTAATTTTATTTGATTTACTAGGCTACAAAGAATACTATTAATTCAGAAAAACATAATTATAGCACTGATAATATAATCCGTACTATCAATCAGTAGAATCAGTGACTTATTATGTAAATTGAGTAACTGCTGTTTTCCGAAAACTGAATTATTTCGAGGTATGCACAAATGTGAATAGCATTTGTAGAACATGTGATTGCAGAAATAAACCTCAAGCGATAGTCAGATCAAAAAGAAAGATACCTCTTGTCTTTTTTAATGGTATGAATTGTTTGCCTTCTATATTACATGTGCCCAAAATCAATTGGTAAGATTGTCTAGAGTATTCGCTACGTTTCATTGAGTGTTATTCTATACCTGTATCTATGATTTTACGATACAACTTCCTATAGAGTAACTTGTGATAAATGAGTCAGGGTGCCACACACTGTCACAAACATACAAACCTCACTCAACACACACACAAACATCGCACACCTTTAGTCTAGCACCTCTAAAGTTTTTTCTCTGGAACTGGCTTAGCACTGCAGTTATTGTATGAAGAATATTTACTTTCTTACAAGTAGCAAACCGCATTATCTAAAAATGGATAAAAGATACTCGTCAAAAGGTGAAAGCATCTTCGTATCAGCGCGAAAAGAAAAAAGGCTTCTTCTAAGATTTAATATTCTATTGTACAAAATGTAAGTTCCATATTTACTTACCTAGACATTTTACTACTTTTTCATTGCGTATTTCAGTGCGCCAAAATCCAAAAATTATTCTAGGGCGATCAATTTAATGACTATGATACAAAGTATGTAATCTCAGCAGATATAAAGGAAATTATAATTTATAGGTACATTTTACCCAGTCAAAAAAATGGCTGTATGCATTTTTTATTTGCATTTTATTGATGTTATGTTTCGTAATGCCATTGGCATCAAGGAGATTATTGAAGTGGTTTAGTATTTATAATTATGACTCGTTAATAAAAAGTAGATACATTATCTATTATTAACATTTACACAGTTTAAGAATTTCCCACTTATTTAAAACATAGGCAGGAAGTATGTTGGGTTGTGTAAAATACACAAAAAGGCAGTACTGAAAGCAGAATTGAATATCCTTATATTTATGCCTTACGCGATGCCATAGCAGACCATCTGTACGTAGATACGTCCTCAAAACAAACATCGGTCTGTGCGTTAGGTTACGATAAAAGCCGGCGACCTGTCGGCATTTGATGGAAAAAAGAAAAATGAATATTTCTGTTTCGGGCGTTATTATTAGTCCAAATTCAAAAATTAAAAAAGTTTTGTCATTAAGACATTGGTCTTCACATGCGCCGTTGAGCCGATTTTAGAAATCATTTTTAATAACAAACTTACAACATTTAAAAATTTAAATACATAGAATATAAAAAAAATGAAAACGTTGGCGCAAATTCAAACATTATTTTAAGACAAATACAGTTTAAAATTTAAAAATCGGTCGTACCGTTTTCCCAAAAAGCGCGGAATACTTTTCCGATATATTTATCTCTGTCGCACACTTGGACGTCCAGATTCGCCTTAAAAACAAGTGCGTACGATAACAAAAAACTTCGCCAAACCAACTTTGTATAATTTAATCGAAGTATCACAAAAATTTAGACTAACTACACACGAAAAATATAGAAAAACAGATCTTCGTCAATCGTCTTTCAGGGTCAACAATTTTCCAATTTTACCCTAATTAATACCAACCCTGAAACCTGCCTGTGATCGAACCGTGACTATCGAAAATCGAAGCTCCACCCTTCTTGTTTATTTTCAATTAACTTCGCGTTCTAAATTCCAATAGCCGGATAGACATTCCCGTAAAATCTCGAGGAAAAACTACTGCGAGAAATGAAGCCTTTAGGGGCAAAGGCGAAGAAAAAAAACCTACTGCACAAATTGGAAAAGCAACGCCGGCATTAATTGAGTTAGTACCAGTGCTTCAGCGGTAGAAAAAAAAAGAAAAAAGTGACTAACCGCCGATTAAGTAGTCGCCAGTTGCGGTAGATACAGAATTAAGAGATTAAAAGTTGATTCTCATCTAAAATTATGGAATAAGAGGTTGGATTTTGATGAACTGTGCAGTTTAATTAGTTTTAACTGACTATACGGAAAAGTTTTACCGGGTATCTGTTTTCTAGGTGTTAAGAGGTTACTTTCTTGGAAATTGCTAAATATACTTTGTTGTCTGCAGTTTGTTTGAAAAGTTCAGATTGATGAGAAATGTTTTAAGATGGATTAATGTGAAGAAAAAAATTGACAAAGTTTGGAATTTATCCTCTGTTTGAAGTCTTTTCAGTTGGGTTTTATTATTTTACAAGGGCTTACCACCAGTCTGTAGTAAAGAACAATAACAAACAATGCTGCATCTATTCATTTGTGATGAATTTGTATTAATAATTCCTATTCCTAAAGCTAATCGTTTTTGAGATACAGTGGTACCTCAACATACGAGTTTAATTCGTTCCGTAACCTTGCTCGTATCTCAAAGCAATTTTCCCCATTGAAATTAATTGAAATGCCATTAATCCGTTCCAGCTCCCAAAACACCACCTCAGTTAAGTGTTTTTGAATAATAAAAATGTATTTGCAAGAAGAAACATTTATTTATCAATAACAAATACATATTCTATAAAAACATAATAAAAGAAAAAGTGAAGTGCTTACGGAAGCGCTTAATTTTCGTCACTGGTCTTCGCTTTTTTCGTCATGCTTTGCTCATTTTCACCTGCAGATCGTTTAAAGAAATTGTCCAAGGAGGTTTGTTTCTTCCTACCTTTCAGGATATTGCGGAAATGACTTAGGCAAGTTTCGTTGAACAACTCCGATGCACGACCAGTTGCAACTTTTTCGGGGTGATTTTTATCCACGAACTCTACAAGTTTCTCCCACATTCCCAAGATCTCCTTTATATCTCTTGTAGAGATAACCTCCTCCATCTCTGGCTCCTCTTCACAACTAAATTTTTTATGAACCACCGTATGCTGCTGCGAATGGAGATCGTGTAACTCCTCGGTTGTCAGCTCCTGAGACTGTTCCTCGACGAGTTCGTTTGCATCTTTCACATCAACCTCCAGACCCATGGATTTTCCCAGAGAAACAATCTCCTCTACCACTGACACTTCGGGTTCCAATCCTTCGAAGGCCCTTTCAGCTACAGCCTCAGGCCACAGCTTCTTCCATGCAGAGGTTAAGGTCCTCGTTGTAACACCCAGCCAGGCCTGATCAATAATTCTTAGGCATATCACGATGTGTGGAAGTGGTCCTTCCAGAACTCTCGAAGGGTAAGGTTTGTGTTCTCCGTCACCTCAAAGCAGCGCCGAAAAATGTGCTTGGTGTACAACTTCTTAAAATTAGAAATCGCCTGCTGATCCATGGGCTACAGGATAGGAGTGGTGTTGGGTAGTAGATAGAGAACCTTTATAAACTTGAACTCTTTCAGATTTGGTGGGTGAGCAGGGGCATTGTCAAGGACGAGAAAGGCTTGCATGGGTAGGTTGTTTTCCTATAGATATTTTTTAACAGAAGGGCCAAACACCAGGTTTATCCACTCCATAAAGGATTTGCCCTCCACATACCTTGCAGTTTTTCTTCTAAAATCTTATGTGACTTAAATGCTCTGGAATTTTCCGAATGATATACTAGCAGAGGCTTGATTTTGCAGTCGCCACACGCATTGGCGCAAAGTGCTAGAGTTAATCCTTCATAGGTTTGTGACCTGGCATCGTCTTCTCCTTTGCCGTTATGTAAGTCCTATTCGGCATCCTTTTCCAGAAAAGCCCTGTCTCGTCACAGTTGAAGACTTGCTGTGGAATGTATGGCTTCTATCAGTTCGGAAAACGTTTTGATGTAAACCTCAGCTGCCTTCACATCCGAACTTGCTTCCTCACCATGCTTGACGACGGAGTGAATGCCGTCACTTATCAAAAATGCTTCGAAAACGAGGGAAACAAGCACACAGACTGGGGTCTAGTCTGAGGTGGCAGAAACTGTTAGATGGTGCACACGACCCCAACATGCGGGGCGCATGTTGGGGTCGTGTGCAGCGGTGTAGTGTGCAACTCCTCGTATCTCAAATCTTGCTCTCATCTGAAAGCAAAATATCGCTCGCTCGGCGGCTCGTATCGAAAAACACTCGTATATTAGGGCACTCATATATCGAGGTACCACTGTACTTGCAATTTTGTCAAACTTTTGTAATTTGCACTCTCCAATAAAATTAAATATCTCATATACTATTAGATATTAAGATATTTTACTGACGTGGATGCAAGTATACGGTCATAGGTTTTGACTACGACGGCGAGAGCTATAGTATCGTACAGGGTGTTCAGAAATATGCATATTGTTAAAGTAAAAAACTTTGTTCTTTTTCTAATTCTACATCGATTCGTATTAAGGTTTAATATACTTATTTCTAATAGTTGTTGAAACATTCACACTTATTTCATAAAACCGGCAGAAATATACCAAAGTTCCCACGGTTAAACAAGTTATTCGGAACACTCTGTATAGCATGTTTCAAAATTATGCGTCATCTGTTCTTGCATTCATTTGTAATAATATTTGAAGTATTTATTGTGATCAGTGTTCTTATTATTAGTGAAATTCATTTAATTTTGCGCAACATACACTTATTTAGCCATGTTTATTACAGAATAACAAACGAATACATGGTTCACGTTATATGACAGCATATGCTTTCAAAACCTTTTTTAAGTTATTTGCAAACAAAGCGCTTTGGATTAAAAAAGAAATTAGAAATAAACGCATTGTAAATTTAGCCGTAAACTATAGCAAAAGTTTTAGCAAAAGTGTTTTTTGTTTTGCTTTATTTGTAGTACCTTACTTTCAAATAATTTACAAGAAAATTAAATATCATGTTACGCCTTTTCTTTTTTTTGAACAAACAGAAAAAAATCTCTCAAACCGAAAACACTAAAGATAAAAATTTCTAAGGTTTTGTGAGTACAATGGGGTCTAAATATCTCCGCGCCTGGCCCACCTATAATCCTGTCATCTGGGGCTGCAGCTAACTTTTTAGTGGGAAAGTTGTGGGTATAAAAGGTAGAATAAAAAAAATTAAACCACCAAGATATTCAAAGACGCCACTTGTTGTAAGTCAAATAATTCGGGAAGTAAATAATGGTCTAGTAAATATAAGGCACTTGCAAGTCAAATTACTCAAAATTCAAGAAGAAAGCATTATTAAACAAAAATATGGAACTTCACGTAAAAGTATTCGCAACATCTGTCATAAATATATGTTTATATTATTCTACAAACTTGTTTTTAATAAGTACAAAAAAAAAACACACAAAGAGTTTTTTATTATTTAATTTTGACTATGTAGGGATACTAACATTTAAAAAGAGGTGACGCATATGATAGCCTTGTATATTCTTCAAGATGTAAGGTGTTTAATACTTTCACTGATATACAAATTTGCTCAATGTTTCCTGTTCCTTGGTAGCACTTTTCTGCTATTCCAATCCAAGCCTCTCTCCTCCAAGCACTAACCCACCACGTTGTTCCACTTTAACTTTAACGTGATCTTCCTCTTATTATCTTCCTCTGTGGCTATGCTTGTCTCTGCTCCTCCAGTCGAATTAAGTGTCCAAACCACGTTAGTTGTTTCTCTGTACTGCTTTAAATCGGTTTTAAATCTGTTCTTACTACCTCGTTTCGAACTCTGTGTCTCTTTGTGTTACCTCGGAAGATGATAATAAAGATTCTTCACTTCACTTATTAATTTTAACCGGATTTTGCTTTACAGCACCGGCCATACATTCAACATAACCTAACACACATCTTCCAAATACAATCTAAATATATGTACGGGCAAAGAATAGTTCCGCTGGCGTACTATACCTGTCCCAGCTAGGTTGATTTTAGAAAAGTGTACGACCAAATAAATATTAAACGGGATCTGACGTGGTTAAACGTAAGTGGAATTTTCCGTTGCACAAACGCGTAGAAATATAAGATAACCGAAGAGTCGGTGCGAGACGAATGAAAGTGGTTTAACTGCGCGCGCAGCGAAGAGGTAAACATTCATAAATGAATTGTCATTTGGCAAAATTGTTATGAAATTAATATTTAAGGAGTCAAAACAAGTAACAGTTTAGTAAATAAGACAAAAACCAAAACACACAAATTGGCTCAATGGATTAATATTCGTTTTATAATGAAATTAAAATATATTTTTGTGTTAAAGCGAAATTACACACGGAATATTTGCTTTTATTTATTTCGTCAAATGCCTATTAACGTTTTCATAGTACGTATTGTATCTTATTTACCGCTGTTGACTTATTTGCGGTGATAAAATATTTTTGCTTTTAGTGGACTAGTGGACATTTAAAATAATCTTTGCTTCTTGATATAAATTTGTTTTTTTTTTTGCTAATTCTTGTCAATATATCTGCAGTTAACAGAGAAAGAATATTATCTTGCTAAAAACTGAAACAAAAATATCAGAAAACATTAAAAAAGTGTGTCTATAAATTTTTCTTTTTTTAAATTCACTCTCAGGAATACCATGATGTTTGAAAAACAGAAGCTCATGTTTGTTTCCAAAATTATTGTTTACTGTTTTCATAAGATAGTCGATGGCGAATCGAACAAGACCTTTTTTTATCATTTTGCTTAAAATGTAACTTAAAACATTATAGTACAATTTTCAATCATAGCCCAGTAAACAAAACTTAAATTTTCCGCAATTATATTTTATAGTAACTTCAACTTAAAGGTTGCGCGAAATTTGAATTTGGTTTACCGGGAGGGTCTTTACAAAAAAAAAATATATGCAACATTGTTGTTATCTGGTTGCACTTTTACGGTATTTTCCTCAATGTTGTTTTTATCAAGGTGTACAAGTACAAGTACGCTAATATCAGATCATAAGCTTTTGTTGCTATTGAACTTTTTCTGTTTCGTTGTTTGTAGAATCAATATAGAAAATATAATTGTTGGACATTATATTATTGTACATATTTTATAATGGTTAGAACTGTCAAACTATATATTTGCAACAAAAAATTGATGAAAACAGAAAAAGAAGGAGAGAATTAGCGGAATTCAAACTTTTCGCATTTATTTCTAGGAAAGATTTTCATTTTTCTTCGGTCGCTGCTTTTAGGAAATATCAGATTGCTTTTGAAAATGAGACATATACTAGAAAATTTTATAGGTATGCAACCAAGTGCAAATGCAGACTTTTTATAATAAATCATAAAATTGAAATTTTTATAAATCATCGATTATAGTGTATCTCTGTTTAGTACGTTAATTAAATAGCGATAAAGTATAATAGATGGATTCATAAAGAACAACTCTCCAAACATACATTCACTCTGTAAAATAACCTGGATAAATATAAACCGCAGAACTAACACCTAGCATCCGATCCTCAGACCATCCACTTATTTATATGCCAGGGGGTAGAATTCATATTAGCCGCGATTATTTATAGTTACTGGTCAAGATTGTATTGTAATACAAAATCGTTGGTAATTCAGACTTGAATGTTTTAAGTTACTTAAAATTATGGTGGGAAATTTGAATTTTGCCAATAGGAATAGATTTCTGAATTACCCATATCAAGTACATAGTTCGCTTGGTCCACTGCTTATTTTTGTACGTCTCTTGCCCCGCCGCTTTTTAACTGCCCCCGCGAAGAAGCTACAGTGGCGCCGCTCTATAGTATGTATGTATATTGGCATCTTCTACGTGACTGTTCGCGTTAAAAGTAAGGTTAATTTATCATACAGAATTGGTAGGAATTAGAACTTTCTCTTGTAATTAATTTATTAATAATATCCTTAACAGCGTTTCATTACAACAAATATTTTGGGTTTTTTTAGTTTTGACATTTTTATATTTTATTTATTCATTGAGTAACTGAAGTTTGACTATGTAGATGGCGCTCGTTTGGATATTTTTGGCGTGAAATAATCAATATTTATAAGTAATAAAGCGGAATTTCATTCTTCTTTTAATATTTTAATCTTTATGCTCGCTTCTCAAGTGAATTTGTATAAATAGTTTCTTCAAAATGTCATTGTCAACGACACAACACTACTACCACACTAACCGCTACGCTTGCGCCGCAATTATTCTTTCTAATTGACAGAATCACGCATAAACCTGTCTTCGTTGTTAGACGTTTCCAATCTCTATACTTTTTTTCTTCTAATAACGTTTTAATTTGAACAAGTGGGATAACGTATAGTGATACAAGATACCGAACTTCATTGCAACCGTTATGATGGCGCTTGCATGTCATACGTTATGTTATTTTTAACGTTTTACGTTATTTATAACGTAAATGATACAGCATAAAGGAGAATATAAGATTATTTAAACAATCATAAAATGTTAAAATAAGTCGCCACGCCCGATCATAAAGTCAAACTCTCATAACTATTTCAGAATCAGCAGTAAACAATAACATGGCCAACAACGCTGGAAATTTTCCGCATTAAAAATTCAAGCCATTCCTAACGACTAGAAGAAATTGACCACGTAGGAATCCCAAAAGGCAGATTTTACAATTGCCCAAGCGCTACGTTTTATACTCTCTGCATCGATTGCCAGGAAGAACAGTCAATAAATTCCTGTACTACAAATATAAGAGAAACCCTAGCAAATGTCAGCCGAGCTTTGCAATATTAATAAGCAGCTGGTCGCACTATGGAGATTGAAAATTCTAACGCTAGTTGGCGACATGCGCTCTTGTTGTAAACGCCGAGTGATGGCCGCAGCAACTACTGAAGCGGGTAGAGAAAAGGTGAAATTAAAAATTCAGGTGTACTAGGGTTGGGTTGGCCGACGGAATCTAATTTAAGTTTTTAATTATTGAAGGTGGGACAGCTTGAAACGTGTTGCGAGCGACCGTAGAGGACGTTGAAAGTTTATTATTAATTTTAAGGATGCTGGCGAGGTGCGAAAGCTATCGTATGGCGCTTTGTCTGGATAGCGTTGAAAATTAAATTTGATGAGTTGGTAAACTTTTAAAAGTGTAGGTGCATTGTTTTAGACATCTTGTGCACTATGTTCTATAAGAGCACAACTCTTATTGTTTAGATTTGTATTAAAATCTGCTTGTGCGCCTAAGTACACCTAATTGACGTGGACTCAGTATTATCATATGGCATACAACTCTTTACTTGCTGTGATTTATATGAAATTCCGAGGCCTATCAATTGTCTTATTAGGGAAAACAACATTTAATAATGGCTCTGACGTCTTAAAATCATTCCTGGGAATGCAGTAGCGCCCACTCTTAAAATATGAATAGGAAAGATGAGTCTTATGATCACTCATTCAAAAGGTTCATTAATTCACTTCATTACAATAAAATGCATAATTTGCATATACAATTAGAATGAAGTGACTTCAAATGACTTGTACTCCCTTGTACTCTCCTGTCATTTTGACTTTTTTTTTTAGCGGTAATTAAGGCAACCCCTACTTGTTTGTTACATTCACTTATCGTTTGTAATATCGTTTTTCTTAATTTTTTTTTTGTTTCTGTTTTCAGCTTTAGGCACATATTTTGTACGGTATAAAGCCTGTATGACACGATAGATAATTGAGTAAAGAATTCAAAACATAATATTTATATAAAAATTATGAACGTATCGTACCTATTCTGCACAGAAAAATGTCGTTCGGTACAGAAAATTAGAACTGGTCCTATATTTCTCTACATAATATGCGCAATAAATCCGATATACGTAAATTGCGCATTTTTTGCAGCTCTAGGTTTATTTGTTTATTTTGAGTTTTCATAACACAACCTCCTTAAGAACTTTATTATTTTGCAAGTTTTCTAACATATTTATGTATTAATTTAGTTATAGTTTTCGACGAACATCTTTATAATTTCGAATATAAAAAGAATGTCGTGGTCACAGACAGATTTCCCGGTTAATTGAGTTATATGAACAGCATGAGTGTCTACTATTGTGACTTCTATAGTAGATTTGCCTGGCTAATGTTAAAAAAAAAAACATAAAAACTTTCTAATTAAATTTGCCTTTTCTTTACAGATACCTTCCTCTATATCTTTAATGATAAAAACAATACCATCCCAATTCACTAGATGGCTGTAAACTGGCGCATATGCCCGAGATATCTAGAGTTCACCACTCCAGATCATGCGCACTAGTGATCTCCCCTCTTACTAACTAATGAGTAGCTATATCTTTATTATTTTTCCAGTTGTGAATCTGTTGTCCAGGTGGCTGTACGACTAGTATCTCCTAAATCACTAACTTGTATATTATTATGCCTTTACTTTGTTAAATATTGGATTTATAGTTTAATTCTTAATAATTCAATGCGTCAAATGATCTTTTATTAATAAAACAGTGTAATTATTAATATTATGTATAATTTATTAACAAGTTTATATCAAAAACATATAAGGAGTACGAGAACTCTTACCCAAGGTGAGTGTACTTATTTGGAACGTTCAAAACAAATATTATCAATTATCCAGTATACATTTGGATTCTTAAATTCTCAAAATAACTTTTAAATATCCCGCCCATCATAAGAGAAAGAAAACCACCAACCACGTCTATCAACTCATACACATTAAAATCTCAGTATCAACTTTTGCAGACATGAAAAATAACCACAAAATATTCGAAATGTTAAATATACGGAAGTTTAAACAATGCTTTAACCATATACCTCGTATACAGCATCCAAAGTGTATAATTATATTCGAAACAGCAGAGACATGTATGGTTCCATATATAGAAAATGTACCAAGGTATACTAAACACAGCAAATTTCTTATAATGTTGAACAATCTTGACGTTTCTTCTGTATATTTTTAAATCGAAGGTAATTACATGGGTTTATAAAGAGGATCCCCTTCGATTCCGGATATACCACAGGAATATGATTTAATTCATTTAACTTGATGAAAAATAAAACAAAAGAAGATTTTTTTATCAACAACCACCCGTATCCAAGGATTTCCATTCATTTATTTCCTACGAATTACATTGAGTAACTACTCCATTCAAGTAAAGTCAAATTTTAGGATACCAGAATGTCGTACAGTTGCCAGACGATAAATTATATATTCAATTTCCACGACTACTGTTGCGAATTAACCCAAATTATACTAGACTTACAGACAGGTGTGTACATAAAACAATAATTACATCTAACATGGTTGATAGCTTTCCTCTTATGTACCACTGCAGTATATACGTTAAAAGGCAAGTTGTATCACAATAGGGTAGCTAGAGCAAATGCCCTGGAAGCGATGAAAAATGAATTGATTAAAGATAAACCTGATGTCACTGTCGCTGATAAAAAATCTAAATTTAATGCTTTACGGGCCAAATTCCTAAATGAATACAGGAAATACAAGGAATCAATTCGCAATTGGCATAGGTGAAGATGTTATTATACTGTTCATTTTAAGTCGGTATTAAAAAAATTATGCAAAGTGGCACATGCCAATGTGATTAGTTCTACTTTACTTACAGAAAGATTTATTGGGTTTAATGAAATTCTGAAACGATTTGCAAGTATACCAAAACAATTGTCAATTACTCTTCATGCTTGAGATAATCTATAACTGAAAATACGTTTCTCTTTTGATAATCCTCCTTGTGGATATGGCTTCAATATTCTGAGATTTAACGGGAATGCTTCATCTGCCACAATAACGAATGGACTTCTTATCGTTCTTCCTGGTAATGCTTGGTTAATAGGAAAATGGCTTTGCCATTAGTAGCTTCAGAAATCCACTTTGTCTGAAAACACCAAATTCTCCCATTCACGCCAAAATTGACATATGTAAACTTATATTTTGCATCTGCTAATGCAAGACGAACTATGGAACGGACTCCTCTATAACTATAATAATATGAACCGTCAGATCTTGTTGGTTTAAATTTTATGTGACGACAGTCCAAAGCCCCTAGATAGTTCGGAAATTGCCATGAACTATCATATTTTTCCACTATTCTCCACTAGTAACAGGGGTGTTAAAACATTACGCCGATAAATAAGAAATTATTTTTACTGATTACACCTATGTAGTTAGTTTTAAAGTATAAACTACAGTGAAGGTTCCTCTATAACATATACATGCACTTAAATGTGGTTCTCGCAATTTAGCTTACATAAATAGCTTTACACACTTCCGGAATTAATTTGGAAATAGTTATCTCATATATCCTTGTGCTGTACATTGAGGATACATATGCTCCAGTGGCTAAGAAACGTAAAGTTAGCTCCAGTCTGCTGCAGCTGAGTAAGCTTGGATTGGAAAAGGAATCTGAATGTAGATTTTGTAGGGAACAGGATGAAATACCCATCCACCTCCTCTCAAACTGCGTAGCACTGTGCAACTCGAGGGCATTGCACCTGGAGCAATGTGAAATCGAGAGGGAGACTTACCTAGACTGGGCCCTCTGAAATCCTACACTTTCTAAAAGGAATAGGATTGGAAGGCCAGCTGTAAAGCAGCAAGAATAGGGGACACAATAGATCTTTTAGGTCGCAGTGTAACATCACCCTTCTATCTACATACATACATACATAGCTCCAGTCTAAACTATACCTACCTGTTTCTTGGAGAGACACATTGCCTGATATTTGTGTCTCCTGCATGAATTTCAAGTTCGACAGCATTCAACAGTTGTTCAAATTGTTCTGATGAAAATCGCAAAAAGAATTATATGCTGGCAAATTTTCGCAACGTAATTCTCGATTTTAGTATATTTAAAATAGCTAATCCATAACATTTTCTTTGTAACCATTTTCTTGACCATAACTTGCTTTTTCTTTTTTTGTGGGTTTATCGATTAACTATTAGGCCAGCCGCAGTCAATAATTGACCACATGATTCCAATAACAATTTTTCATCCATTGCGAGCACTAATTAAACTGACCATACACTGACATAACCGACAGAATTAGACCTACGAATAAACAGCGTGAGGTTATGTTCATTTTTTTATATCAATTTCGTCTCAGCTAAAGAAAAGGATAAGAACTAAAGGAAATGCAAAGAGAGCAAGGTGAAAAAGTTTATGCCATCAAAAAATCTGAATTCCAGACTTCCTAAATCTGCAAATACATTAAAAATGCACTTGCGTTTTTTTGCCTTTTACCCCTTCAAATTGTTTTGGTAAGGTTATCCCACTGTGTGTACCTATTCGTTATTGCAAAATAATCAACACACTTAAAAAGTGTTTCAAAAGTATTTGAAGTAGTATTTGTAATAGTATTTTAGCAAATACAAAATTAATGACGTACAACAAGAAACCGCTTCAATTTTTGTTTTAAAATCCTGTTTCGCCAAAAACGATTAAAGAGATAACTAATTGGTATAAGGTTTGACATAACCTAGAAAAATTGAAAGATTTTAATCTTTATGCTTTTGTATTGGTTTCTTCTAGTATCTTTATCTTCGCTGCTATCATTTATTTGTAAAGTATTTTAGTAAAATTATTGTTATTATACGGTATTATTCGGTCCTTAAATTGTAAAGCTAAAAAAAAAATGATATATTAATTAATAATACATATTATATTATAGCTGCGATTCATAAGTACATAGCAGAATTTTTGTATTTGTACAAGTTTCGTACTAATGCATATCTTTTGGGTGAAAATTAAGATACTTCCCAAAAAGCATAAATTTCTAGGAAATATTGATTGAACTACTTGAAGCATAGAGTCCAGAAGCTAGACATGCAGTATTCAAATATGTCATTTAATTCTATGTTAATACATTCTGCTTTAGTTTTGTGAAATATTGTTTTATATTTATTTATTTATTTTATATTTTATATTTATTACCTAGCTTCTTAGTGAGGGACTGCCGCATACTATTCGTTTATCCGCTGACTTTGATGATGATATGATGTCGTAAATTACCGGCCAATTACCTTACTATCCAACTTTGCTAAGGTTTTCGAAATCGCTCTCTATGCCAAGATATATCCGCAAATTAAACATCAAATATCAATTGACCAACATGGTTTCGTGGAAAAGCGCTCTACAACATCTAACTTAGCATGCTTCTCACAATTTGTAATCGATACAATAGACAACTCCGGACAAGTTGATGTGATATACATTGACATCGCTAAAGCCTTCGATAGAATTAATCACGGGACACTTCTAACTAAATTAAAGAAATTCGGCTTGTGTGACCCGTGGATACTTTTTTTCGGCTCTTACCTTTTGAAGAGACCGCAGTATGTCACGTATAACGGCTACAAATCTGCATTCTACTCTGCAATTTCTGGCGTCCCTGAAGGATCAAATCTTGGGCCTATGTTGTTTTTAGTTTTCTTCAACGACCTACTTGGACTCCTGAAATGTAGGAAATGTGCCTTTGCAAATTTTTTTTTCAATAACTGTTGAAGACTGTTATGTACTCCAGGCTGAAATGAATTCCATTAAACAATGGTCCGATACCGACAAACTTGCGATGAACGTAATTACCTATACTAGAAAGACCACTCCAGTTGTGCATACCTATGTTTTCGATGACACTTTGCACATTGCTGCGCTGCACAACAATAAAAGATCTTGGGGTGCATTTTGATAGTAGATCTACTTTTGCAGAGCATATAAATCGAACTGTCTCATCTGCATTGAAGATGCTAGGATTTGTGATCCGTAATACATTACCGTTTAGTAGTGTGTCTGCCATCAGAATGTTGTATTGCTCTTATGTGCGTTCTAAATTAGAATACGCATCTTTAATTTGGTATCCTGTGTATGAGACACATAAGACGACACTTGAGCGAGTTCAGCGCAAGTTTCTCAAGTACCTGCTCATGTCAGAGTTGAAGGTAACATTTCCAGCCGCGGCTACATTATAATTTACTTTTACAAGAATTCGACATGCTCTTCGCTGGAGAAAACGTTATCGCATGAACACCATTAATTCTTATATAATACTGTGCACAATGTCATTGTCTGTAGCTTTTTAGTTTCTAATTTACCTTTTTTCTCACCACGGCTTGCATCTAGGTATAACATGACCTTTTATTTATCAGTGCCACGAACAAATATTGCATACCTGACTCCTATTTTTAGAATGTGTAATAACTATAACTTAACATCACCTGACTGCGACATCAATTTCATTCCTCTTTCTAATATACTGAATATAGCCCGAAGTGATTTATGATAACTCTTTTCTTTTTTTTTCTTCTTTTACTAGTTCAGTTGTTTATTCAGTTTTTCCTTTTTTGTGTTAGAATTAATTAATAATTGTGTTATAAGCTATGTAGCATTATTTTATGTTAACACATATTTGTTATTGTTTATTGTTTGTCATAGTAACACACTGTTCCATCTTGTCCTGTAATTGGGTATTTGTATCTGTTGGACAAATATACATATTATTATTATTATATTATAAGTTGCGTCTCTTTATAGTTCCTTCATTCAACGGTACAACAATGGAAAATGCTAGTGGCGCCATCTGTATTTCGCCAGTGAAACAGTTCTTTGACCATATGTATACTGGTACAATATTTGCTATGACGCATGGATTTCCCTTCTACATTTTCCACTGGCGCATTATTTCTCATACAACCCCGGTAGCTTTCTTCAAAGTTCATCCCTAAACTTATTTACTCTACATACATTCTCTCTCAAATTACTAATTTGGCGGTCCATAACGCTGCGAATTCCGGCAAAACGAATATTCCAGCCCTTGTACTGGCAAAACAGTTACCTTTCAGCGTCCCAAAATTAAGGCTCAGATAGCCCGAGGTCGCCTAGCCGCAGCAAGTCTACCGCATTATCATTGCAAATGCGCGCCGTTGCAATTTCGTCCGGCGTTTGCGAGGCGTAAAACTTTATTTTCTCGGCCCGGAAACTTCGTTCGCCGTGTAAAAATTCACTTTTTTAGGTGCGCGGTCGACGCTGCCGGAAGGGGAACCTTCCGCGTTTACGCTGCGGCAAACTGGCATACATATTGCTGTGGCCTGGCACCCCGGTTTTCGTAAATTCAGCGTTTTCATGTTTTGTCCGATCAACCTTTATCAATGTTTCGAGAAAATTTTCTTAGAAATTAATATTTTATTTTGTATAAGAGTTAGTTATTGAGTTAATTGTTTAATTTATTTATTTAAATGTTCAGTTGTTTAAATTAACTTCACTCTTTCAAATGTTTTGCATTTGCTCATGTTGTTCAATGTCCTTTTTGTATATTTTTCTTCGATGATCTTTGTGCGTTGCGCCGCACGCAGCTGTTTTTTTATATATATGCGACTATTTAACATTGTAAGAACTAGTTCCCAGATAGACGAGCGAGTAAGTACATATATTTTTAAATTCATAGCTGCCATTTTGTTATTTCATTTGTTTTAGAGATTTGTTTCGTTCAATTTGATTTTTTTTTCGTCCATCCAGGAACTCGTTTAATAATAATTGTTATTATATTGTTGTGTACACAAAGTTAGATATAAGATCATTTATTATCTTTGTTCGGGAAGATATATTTAGTTTAAAGAGTTAATTTTTCGTTTTTTTTTATTTTTCTGATTAGTTTTGATTTGTTAATCACCTCGGGTTAAGTGAATAGAAGCTTTGTGCTTGCTTTTAGTTTTCATTTAGGTAAATTCACTTGATTTGTCCATGCTTAATTTAATTTGTTTAATTTTGAAACCACATGGATTTTTGTGTAAAAAGGACTATCTTCCTGAACTAATTTGTTGTTTGCTTTGATAAAGGATTTAGCATTGCCCTTTTGTAATTTAGAGTCTTATGCAGTTTTTGATTTCGGCCAGAGCCCTAAGTTCATGGTTTTTTTTTCTGCAATTTGTATTAACATTTTTTGTTTCTTTTTTTTATAATAAAAATTATTGATTGTTATTTAACGTCATTCAAAATTCTGTTCTTTTATTTTTTGATTAAACCTTTTCAATTTTTGGAATTAAAGAAAGTCAGATTTCTTTCACCCACAATTTACTTTTCATGATTAGTTTAATTTGCGAGGGTAACCCTGAGTTTTATTGTTCTTTTGCGCCCTTTTAATTTTTATCTTTTGAGCTAGGTAAATTTAATTTTTCATTTTTATTAATTCATTTTGAATTTTTTTTGGTACATTCAGTACACAGCAGTGTATTCATCACGAAGCGGGTCACTCACAGGCGCTCAGTGTCGCATCGATACACTTGTAAGAACAAAAAGCTAACAATAATGAATATTAAGTGGATTAAAATACAAGAATACAAAGTAAAAAAAAGTAGTGCTGATTCACTTTTTACACCCATAACGCCATACAGCGCTGGTCAAAAAATATGAACGTTTCACTACTAGCAATAAGAACTGTGATAGAATCACATTCTACTCATATATTTCTTCTAAACCGTGTAAACAAATCAATTCGGTTCATGAGAAATTGGCAAAAGACATTTCGCTTATCAACATTAATTTAATACCCATAAAATCAATATAAATAACAATATATCAATGTTGGATTCGCAATCTGTAAAATAAATATCAAAGCCACTCAAAAATATGTTCAAAAATTAATAAAAATACTTAAACAGAAATAAAATTATTAAAAAAATATAAATGTCTGAAAGCGCCACCTATGAGAAGCCAGTCAAATTACATACACTGATACGTTTTATGCCGAAAAAATTGAGGAATATCGAGACCAGACCTATGCTCAATGGCTCCTTAAAAAATAATTTCACCTCTGAAAAAAATACGTTTTATTAAAGAAAGTGCACTGAGAGAAATATCCTCTTCATTTAAAAGGAATTGCATTAAACCAAAAGTTTTTGCGTTTTCTATATGGCCAACATGATTTGGTGTTTCATTGAAAAGGAGTGTTATTTTAAATCCACGCATTTCTTCGAAAATAAAATGTTTTTCGTTGAAACAGTTTATTCTTTTAAGTGAAAGATATTGATCGTTGATTCAAGTCCTCTTTATTTTGAACTTGAAAACTATGCAGAGTGGCAGAAAACCGTAAGCATGTTGATTCAAAAGGTTTTTCCTTTTCTTATAACATTTATTCATTTTAGAATTAAGCGTAAACACAACAAAATGCCGTGGTCATTTGCAGTCGAAATGAAAATGAATTATCTCCAAAAACCCGTGCACTAAGGAGGCATTTGTTGCCCCAGCAGAATGTTGTAAATCCTAGTAGTATTGGGAGTTGATCGCCGTGACCACCCTAGCACTCTAGGTGCTGTTAAAGAAATCGTCCTTTCAATGGCGACGACTCCTATCAGATGTTGTTCTAGTAAATATACCAGATTAGTATGTTGCGATCGTAGTTGCTAGCCTATTTTGTGCGAAATATTATCTGTTACTGGAATGAAATAGAAGATGCGCCATCTATGCGACAATTTTTTCTACTACACATAAGTATATCTGCTCATCTGCTGTACTATATGGGGAGAAAACTGCTATACGAAAATAAAGTGTGATACTTGTTTTTACTTCCATGTAAATGACAAAAATACTCCAAACTGCGGTACTGGTAATGCTGCAAACTACTCCTAGACCCCGCACCACAAACTGCACTAAACTGGACGTACGTTTCGATAACAAAGCTATCATCAGTCTAGGAGAAGTTTGTTTCATATAAATATTTAGTTAAATTAATAAATACACTTCAAATAAATCTACTAATCAAATTATTTGTTTGATAGAATACAGGAATATTTTTAGTTTTCCTAAATGAAGTAATAATTTAGTAACTGTAACCAAATGCATCTCCCAGATGGGTATGTCTTGGCCTCCTTTGATGCTATTTCCCTATTTAGTAATATCCCTTTGAACCTGGTACAGTCGATAATCATCTCAAACTTCCCTTTGATCCAAGAAATAACTGACATCCCTCAATCTTTATTTATTTATATTATTAAATTTCTTTTTGAATCTACGTATTTTGATAACAGGTTCTTTCGTCAAATTACGGGCTGCCCTATGGGAGGTGCCATCAGCCCTTCCATAGCGGAAATTGTGATGAACACTATACTTCATTATGTTAAGAACAATGTCGATTTTCGATTTTCCTTTATTTACCAGTATGTTTATGATATTCTCTTAGCCTTACCAGTTGAGAAATTGGACTATACTCTTTACATCTTTAACAATTTCAATAACAAACTTCAATTTACCATAGAAAAGGAAACAGATTCCTGTGTCCCGTTTCTTGACACAAAGGTTTACAGATATGTCTACAATTACATTAAGCTCGATTGGTATAGAAAAACTATGAATTCAGAGAGATACTTACATATTTACTCAAACCATCCTCTGAAATACAAAATTAATTTAATACGCCACAATCCTATGACTATAAAGTTGTGTACCGACCGGGGAAAGCTAATATAGCTGATCCTCTTTCTAGGTTATGTTGTAATAATACAAAAAATGCACCATTTGACAATGAAGAGTGCATCCATCAAATTGTTGAATATTTACGTCCTATAGCTGTGTCATTGGCAGAAATTAGAAGGTATTCTAAATCAGACAGTGAAATATCAAAAGTTTACAACTTACTTTACCATAACGAAGTCCACGCACGACTCTATCAAATTATATCAACCATTTCTACCCGAATTATGTTTTTACGGCGACATTTTATTGAGAGGAAACAAAATTATCGTCCCTCAAGGTTTACGACATCTAGTGCTACAAGCAGCTCATGAAGGACACCCTGGGATAGTAGCCATGAAGAATCGGTTGAGAACAAAGGTATGGTGGCCAAAAATGGATTCAGACGCGGAAAAACTTGTTATAAGTTGTAGAGGTTGTACTCTAGTATCGGCACCAAATCCACCAAACCCAATGAAGCGACGACAACTTCCCACAGAAGCATGGGTTGATGTAGCAGTAGATTTTCTTGGACCTCTACTCAGTGGCCATTATCTATTTGTCATAATAGACTTCTTCAGCCGTTATAAAGAGATAAAAAAGAGAATAAACGACATCAGCGACGAATAACAACCAAAGTATTATAAGAAATATTTTGTCGACTGGGATATCCTGCTACAATCACGGGGGATAATGCTAAACAATTTAACTGTCCGGAAATGAAACAATTCTGTAAAGAATCTGGAATCCATTTATTTCATACAATTCCCTATTGGCCTCAACAAAATGGTGAAGTTGAGACTGAAAATAAGCCAAACAGCAAAAACTGACTGCAAACAGGATCTTTTGGATTATATTATGATGTATAATGCAACACCGCATTCAACTACTTTTTCCGGTGGAAATTTCGTGAAAAAATTCCGATGTTACTTGAAGCCGAAAATAAAATACTAGGTGAAAAAGTTAGAGACACTGATATGCTTAAGAAGTCAAGTGGAAAAGAGTACTGTGAGAGGAAGAGGAAAGCACGAGAAAGTTCATTAGAAATGGGTGATAAAGTATATGTGAAAAATATGATGAAGGAAAATAAACTATCTTCCACCTTTAAATCCACACCACACATAGTAATTAGCAAGCAAGGAGGAGATAATCCAAGTAGAAAACAGCGAAACAGGACAGCAACATCGTAGGAATGTAGTTCATTTAAAGAAGGTAGAGGGAGAGTGGCAAATAGTAAACAAATCGGAAATAAATAAGGCCGATGCAGCCGGTGGAGATGAATGAGTTATTCATTTACATTAGAGATAGGACATACGAAATACATTGTTTGTTATTTTGGTGATTGGTATTGTTATATAATGCTTGGATGGATTATATTATTTATGTTTTGATATGTATTGAAGTGATATAGAATTTTGTGATTATGCAATATGTATATTATATGTAATAAAACTTCTAAATCAAATTGTTATTAAATATTTTTATAAAACAAAGAAGGGATGTAGTGTACTGCCGTTTGAGAGCAGGTAAGTACATAGGATAAGAAATAGATAATTAAGGATCGAGGCAGGAATATGTAGCAGGTAAGAGGAGGTGAACAGTTGCTATCAGGACGGGACGGTGAGTGGATGTGAAGGAGAGTGAAAGAGAGATACTACAGTATTACCAGGTTTTCCCATACAACTTTTTCGGGAATTGACTGAACCATTTTCGAAAAAGAGATATGCTTGTCTTCTCTTACTTTTTCGGTATTGTTTTTTAAAAACTATGTGCTCTCGTTATTATTCATTAATAAATGAATTAATTGAATATTTGATTCCTTAAGTATGTCGACTTCTTTTCGTAGTTCATAAATTTCTAATTGAACTTTGGTGTTGCTTACGCCACAGCTGCGGCAATTACCTCACCAAATCCGGTGCTTTTTAAATAATTTATAACACTCTCGAACTTCTCCGCGTTTGATCTTAAATCAGGAGCCGTAATGTAGTTTAGTTACTAATCACGATATTTTTATTGGAAGTTAACTGTATTTGAATAACTCACGACACGTCTTAGCCGTAAATTAAGAAATTGAATTATGGGTATTTGATCTTTAACCCCACCTTTTTTGGAGTAATTTGGCGTTAAATTTTATTAGTTTAATTGCTTTTATGTTAAATATTATTGATAGTTTGTGTATAAAAAAAAGATTTATACATTTATCTTATTTCGGATAATTTCTAAGTTTGTTTCATAATAAATTATAAGCCATGAAGATGTCGTTAACCAACGACGAAACGTCGTCATCTTCATTATTAAATATATTGAATACCAAACGATTTGATACGTTATCTGGGGAAAAGTAAATCATTGTATTGTAATGTGTATTATAACTACAAAATGGGAATCTTTTCCATTCAACATCAACACTAAATTATCGCAGAACCGTTGCATCAAATGCAAACGAATCCTTTTCTACCATTCCGCATTTCGCATTCTGCACATAGCCACGTACCGTTTAATATGCAGTCGTCGGTATACCCGTCCGCAATAATAACCCCGGAATACAGGAATTTCTGCTCGTGTACGGCAACCCCGGCGCGAAAAACAATGGGGGTGCGCGGTTTCCCGATGCAAATTCGCGGAATTAGCGCTAGTTCCGCTCACGATGGACCGTCAGATCTCTATGTAGGAATCCGGGTACAAAAAATGATTTATCAAGCCATCGTTAATCACTCTCCAACGAGGCTACCTCGACGTGCATACATTTTAAGGGTAAAATGTATTATTCTTACCGAATGTTTGTGACGTAAATCCGCACGGTCCCTGGAGAAGGGATCGCTGTTATTGTAGTTATTACAGGTAGCGGTGTGTTCTGATTGATGATGCAATGTTAGAATGTAGTGAGTGGATTGTATGCACTTTGCATGGGTTTATGCGCTTGCCAGTATCTCGTTTTATGCAGAAACAGGTGATAAATCGCTACACGGGAATATACAAAAATAATGCAAATCAACTGGTTGCGGGACCTAAATTTTATAATAAATTATGGTTCTAAACGGTGTTGTTTACGATCAGCTGCGTTTTGGGGTTAAATATTGTAACGATCGCTATCGTTGTTTAGTTGCTATTAATTTTTGTTTGTTATCTAAATAATATGTTGACGCGATTGTTCTGGTGTAGCTTATTAAGTACAATTTCAAATTTATTTATGTTTGCAAATTACCGATTTATTTCTAATTAAGTTAGTTTAACGGTTGCTCCATATATAACTATACTCCATTCACTTTAAGAATGAAGTAGATAGCGCTGCGATCGGCGCCCAAATTACACCGAAGAATGAAAAATTAGCGGCAAATTCAAATTGTAAATTGTCAGTGTCATAAAGCGAAAAAGTTTGGTTATCAAAATTTTGTAATAAAGGAAAGGATAACATGAAATCACTACGCTTTTAGTCGTTATTTAGAATGTTATAGTCATAATATAAGGTGATAAAATAATACAAATAAAGTAACAGTGAATACATTTCGGGAATCTTACGGGGGTAGTTAACGATAGCCAAAAAGTTGTCCAATCTCGGTGAAACTATGTTTATTCTATTCCATATGCGACGTTTCGACAATTGCAATTCGTCTTTATTAAGCTATAAAGTGTAATATATTAATTTATAAAACACAATAGAGGATAAAAATCAAATTACGATTAAAATAAATTAACATGTGACCATGTAGTATAGTAAGAATATAAATTAATACATAAGTTAGGATAATAATTTAAAATGAATTTTCTATGGACAAATCAGTCAAGACTAAACATGTTAAATGTTAGTTGTCAAGTAATATGCCTACACTAAATTCAACGTAGAAACAAATGTACTTCTTAAAAATTGTACAACAACTATAAAGCAGAGGCAACATAATAAAAAACGATAAAAACACGTTAAGGTATAAGTGTGAAAATATAGCATATGCGTAAATATAATGTAAGTTTAATTGCGTTTCTGGAAACTTTAATTTCAATATATAATAGTTAGAAAAAAATGCACATTTCAATTATCATTCAGAATCAGATTCTAATGACAGATCTGATGATGATGAGGTATTTGCAGTTATCATGAATTCTTCGATCATATCTTCAACAACATTGTCGAGTTGATACATCTTATTTTCTTCTTCAATAACATGTTTGATGCAATTCCTCCCATGCACTACTATCTACAATGTTAAGCCCTCAATAAGTAAGGTTTTCACCTCAGGTAATTTAAAAGTTTTGTTGTTAGCTGCGACATGATGCTTTACTTGAGCCCAAATAAGCTCAATGGGGTTCAGATTGCAGTGATAAGGAGGCAATCTTAAAATTGTATGACCATTGTCTTCTACCATTTGATCAATAACATATGAGATGGGATTATCTTAATATTTTCTTGCAAGTGCAACTCAACTTTAACAAAGTGTTGTCAACAATAATTCTTTTGCAAGAAGCCATTCAATTAATTGTTGCTTTTTCCATGCCATGATAGGCTTTTTTTCTGTTCTGACTGAGTGGTAGGGAGCATTATCCATTAATAATAACAGAGTTTGGTCCAGAAAAGGAAGCACAGTTTCTCATCCACTCCGTGAACACTTGGCTGTTCATTTCTTCGTGATAATCTCCAGTTTTCTTGGATTCGAAGAAAGGAGACCGTTTTCAAGGAAACCATCTTCGCTACCAATATGTAAACAATCAAACGTTTTCCTTTCCTGAAGGGTTTTTCAGTCCCGTTGAAACTCCTTCCACAAATGCTTGTCTTGCAATGAGTACTGTGTGTCTGCCCATATTTTTTGCTTTGTATGACTTGCATTAACCAAGTTTCATCCTAATAATATATCTTTCTACCACTAACACGAAATTTCCGAATGTTGTTTAAATATTGACGCCTCCATAATACAATTTCTTGCCGTTCTATTAAAACACTATTGCCACTTCGCTTCATCCACTTAAATCCTAACTTTTTTAAAATTTTCCAGAGCGTCGTTCTTTTCAATATTGGCAAAGTGTCATCTGCATTAATAACCTGTAAGATACAATGCGATGAGTAAATGTAAAATAAATGGATATATATTTACACCCAATAGTTTTTGGCTGCGTAGGTAATTCGTTCTGCAAGAAAAAGGAATGTACGTGTCGTCTAATTGCTGACCTATCTGCTTCATCAAGGAATCATATGCACTTTGACGAAGACGTTTTTTAGGGGTGAACTGATATCCTGTGGTCTCCTTTTCTTTTACAATATCCACACTGTTCCTTCACCCACCCCAAGTTGCTTTGCAGTCAATTTAATTGCTGCCGATTTAGAACTGTCCCCTTAAGCTCCAGATACAAATTATAAGCCATTATCCTTTGCTTACTGCCAATATGTTTTCCCTGAGGATTTTTGATGACCTGCAGGTAGATCAAATACTCTTCATCTGCCATACTAAAATTGTATGTAAATATACTATGTCATCACTATCATTTTATATAGTTATTAAAACAATACCTTCAAATATTCAACAGTACTCAGTAGAGCTCTAAGAAGAACTATTTTTGTAACAATTTGCTTATAAAAATTACACTAACCACACGAACGACACAAAAAAGCAATAAACACGCAAATACAGAGCTGAAACCAACACCAGAATTGACAAATGTCATAGATGTCGGAAAATATTTTGTTTTATCCAACTTCAATTTCATTTGCTATATAAAATGTTTTTCGTATGTGTGAATTCGCTCGTCTATTAGCCAATCGCAAGTCGTAATCTTTTCGCCTATCTATGTAACGCTGCATTCTTAACAGTGAATAGACCTTAGTACTGAATATTTCGATTAAATTAATTCGTTTTATATAGTACAGGGGTCGCCAAACTACGGCACGCGGGCCAAATCCGGCCCGCTGCGTATTTCAATCCAGCCCGCGCAAGTTGTAAGTACCAAGCGGTTAATTCAGCTATTGCCGATAGTTTATCACACCCACAATAAGGATTTACGAAAATTATTGTACCGGGAGGTATCTATCTATCTACTATTCACCGACTGATAGTCAACTGATGTCGCGATAAATAAATCCGGTTAATTCATTTACTATGAACGCTTTCGGCGTACTTCGCAATAATATTTCTAACCTTATTTAGAATTAAATTTGAAATATTCATGAATAGGTTTGCAATGAAGCTGAAGAAGTGTGCCCAAAGAAGAGGGTTTGTTTTTCTGTTGATCTCTCAGCTCAAGCGACTGTCAGATAAATTGTGGAATATCACAATACGCTTCTTAATGGAGAAGGCAAAAATGTCTGGTGGTTTTTGTTAGTTCTTGATGAATCAACAGTCATTGTTGATACTGTCCAAGTATTTTCGTTTTGTGCAAAGCTTTCAATAAGTCATTGCATAATTCATCAAACTCCTCTATCTATTTTGCATTATTGAACCAGTTGTGGCAGTGGTTAACTTTATTGGTTCTCGGCGAGTTAACCATCGCCAATTCGATGGTGCAATAGTGGAAAAGTTTTATTGAGATTCTTGGAAATTATTAATATTCTTTTAAATGAGAAAGAATTTCTACAATCGTTCCGTCCATTAATAGTAATTATTGCTTCTGTTTCTTATGCCTTCTCAACTGAACTTTCGTGCCTTCAAATTATTTTAAATAAAAAGATATTAACATTCGTTGAAGTATTACAAAAAAAATATGTCGCAATTCATTTCTTATGATCTAGATTGGATTAGAATTCCTAAAAATGGATCCTATTTTACTTCAAAATTTTCTGGTCAGATGTTTTCAAGGTGCCCAAATCTTCAGACGTAGCAGGTATTGAACTACTGAGATGTGTTTCCAAATACCCTAAAATAGTGGAATCTTATTTTTCTTGGCTTTCTTCATAACACTACTATAGGTTTGTCTTTTTTGTCTTTTTTATTAATAAATTTATGATTTATTGCGTAGTACTTGATTGTTTTATTAATCTTTTATTCCAGCATCTTGTTTTCCTGTTTCTTCCAATGTTACTCTTAAATATTTAAATTTCTCATTTGCTCTATTTTATTTTATTATCAATTTTAGTTTTAACATTCTGGTTTACGCGGATTTTAGCTTTTTCTATGTTTATTTTCATGCCCTCTTCTTCCATCTTTCCTTTCCATATGTTAAAATTTTCTTTGTTTTTCACTGTCTGTCATTATTACCACATCGTCTGCAAAGATTCCACTATGTAGCTATTTCAATCCTCTGCAAATTCTTATATCACACAAACACATTATTAACTTTTTGGTTCGCATTTTGCCCATTTTTGCAAAATGCGAACCAGATGAAGTAAACTTTAATATTTTAATATTTACTGTTTGATTTATATATTGCACACTTTCTAGGTTACTAACATATAGAAAACAATGATTATTATAATATTTACTAGCAATAATAATTTATTGTAATGTTATTTATAATCCACCAGATACAATTATTTGACCATTTGGAAAAGTTAATTAAATAATCGGAATATTTAAAATAAACCACTGAAGGCCTATAGGGAATGTTGCAGAAAAATATAAGAATATACAGGGTGTTTTTGAAAAAAAAAAATTGTAACTTTAAGATTCTTTGACAAGTCGGTAATTTTTAAATACCCTGTATGATACGACGGAAACTTTTTGGTACATTGTTTTCGGTTCAATATAATACAGAGCAACACTTAATAAAAAATATACACGTTAGAGTTTACAACCTGGCCCGCTGAACTTAATTTTCGTTACGATTTGGCCCTGTCCTAAAAAAGTTTGCCGACCCCTCATATAGAACATGAATTCAATATACGGCTGTGGCAGGCATCCCGTTTTCCGCTGAGTGTATTTTAAGTTGCCTAATTTGTCATGATTTTCCGTTTTGCTGAATCATTGTATCGAGAAATTTTCATAATAATGTTTATGTTTGTATAAATGTTAGTTAAAGAGATAATTGTATAATTTATTTAATTTAGTGTTCAGTTTTTTTTAAATTAATTACTTTCTTTAAGATGTCTAGCATTTGCTCGTTCTATTTAATGCTTATTCTACTAGATTTTGTCGGTAAATTGTGCGGTTGCGTGATTGTTGTAAGAAAAACGAGTGTAGAAGTTTGTTCTAGAGCTCCTTGGTTGACTGTTACCGTGAGTACACGTATTTTTGTGAATCATTGTTTGCCAATTTGCATTTCATTTTGATATCGTAATTTAATTCGCGTAAATTGTCTTTTATATAGCCAATCAAGGAATTCATTTTATAATAATTGTTAATATATTGATGTGTACACATTATAGATATAAGATCATTTATTATTTTTATGCAGGAAGATATGTTTTCAGTTTAATTTTTCCCATTATTATTTTAAAGAGTAAATTTTTGGTTTTCTATTTTGCTGATTCGTTTTATTTTATCTATCACCTCGGTTTGGGTGAGTAGAAGCTTTGTGCTTGCATTTAAATTTTTCTTTTGTTATTTACTAGAAATTGTCCACGCTTAATTTAGTTTGTGTTAATTTGAAACCACGTGATTTGAAATTGAAAACTATTGGATTATCTTACTGAACAACTAAATCTTTTGCTTTGTATGGGAAATAGCATTGTCCTATTGTAATTTAGAATCAAGTGCAGTTTTTTATTTTTGGTCAGAACCTTCAGTTCACGGTTTTTTTTTCTGCAATTTGTAATTTAACCCTTTTATATAATAAATTTGTTGTTTGTTACTTAGCATCTTTGGGTTAAAAATTCTGTTCTTTTATTTTTTAATGAAACCTTTTCAATTTTTGGGGTATTTAAGAAAGTCAGATTTCTGTCACTGACAATTTACTTTTCGTGGTTAGATTCAAGTTTTAATTCGTCGGGGGTAATTCTGAGGTTAATTGTTCTTTTGCGGCCTTTTGAAGATTTTATCCGTTGAGCTAGCTAATTTAATTTTTCTTTTTCGTTTTTCATTTTCAATTCAGTCAGTACACAGCAATACGTATTTCTGATTAAAGAGTCGATTACTAAATCAAAATAGGAGTGTTATATTGTTATTTCAATAGGAAAATACCTTTGTTGTTTTAAGACTTTCTTTTATTGCACGATTTTTGTGACTTATTTATATTAAAGTTGAAAAAAAACATTTTATATCGTTTAAAAGATCGAGAAGAGACCTTTATGGGTACCAACTCTGGGTGAGGAAACTACCTACTACTACTCTATCGATTCGTTAGCAAGCAGCTCGAAAAGTGTCTGTGAAACAATCAAAATATCATAATAATATTTATCTAAATCTGAAAAATAAGGTTAATTATAGAAATTACAAATTAAACAAAATCAGTGATTACTAAATACACTAATATACAAAAATAATGAGAATATACAGGGTGTCCCACCGAACTGGGTCATTAGATTTTTTTGAACTTCTAGCAGGAATTTGATTTTGAAGCTTGCAGTATTGTCATGGCCCACTGTGGTCTATTTAAGGAAAATATTTTCAACTTTTTTTTTATTTCAAATGGAACATGGTATTTTTTACTACAGCATTGAATGCAGCGTAGAATTCTACCTCGATTGACATTAGGGTTTAGTATAGCTATTTTTGATAGTTCTTGAGATATTAGCATTTATTGCCTAAAATATGACTAATTTCCAAGTTTCGAGTACATAAAATATTTTTTCCTAAAAACACTCTATATTATTTTTTAGAATGATTTTGCATTGTTTGGTTTCCATACCTGAGATATTTATCATCGGAAGTTTGAAAAACTAAGAAACTATTATTCTGAAAGAGCATTTATATTGGACATTTTCGAAGACTTTTAATAGTTTGTTCCTGATTTATGTTATCTGTCTGTATCGCTAATCCTAGATTAATACAAAAGGCCAAAAGGCATTGTTTGGGAGACTCCATGTCAGACGGCTCCTCTAAAGAAATACTAGTCTGTAGTGAACAATAGTTGGCATTATATGGGTGCATTTAGGATATCTGCTTTAATTTCCCTTTGTATCTTATTTTTTTTTGAGATTTTTATTCATTACAAACGCGTTTTTGAACACCCTGTATATGATTCAGTGATTATTGCTATAACACCTTATAGCTACGCCCTTGTATTTACATCGACTTTAGTAGAACCACTAAATATCTGCTATCTCATGAAATATTTGATTTTATTTGAGTGCAAAATATCAATATTTAAAATAACAAAGTTGACATCCATTTCCGGTCAACCGGAAGTGATATTTTGGTTAAGTATTTTGCATTTTAGTCCAATCGAACAGATACTGGTGACAAAATCTCAAATATAAGTAAATAATAGAACATCATAAACTTTTAATGAACCAGTTAAAGAAAAAAAAAAATTTAAATTTGTTGCCTTAGTGTTATGAAACAGGCTTGAGGTCACTTTATTTTCATTACTTTAACTGTTGGGATTCTCCAAGCCCTGTACTGTAATACCGTCTATATTATGATACTTTCCATACAATAATTTATGTTGTACATTCTTAGCATGCTTGATAATATAAATTGGTGCGTGGTACTGGTATGCTATGGATTACGTATAAAATGAAATAATATCCCACTTGTTTTCGTATCAACTAACTCCCTGTAGCACCTCTCCAAATTAGATACTGATTTGTATAACCTGAAATGTTTCATATATAGCTTGGAGTCGTATCACATAGAGTGGTTTAATACGAAACCGTCTTGGAGTCAGTTATGTACACTTCTCACAGGAAAAATCGGGACACCAGCAATCGTGAAAATTTCTTGGGTGTAAATGCAGCTTTCAGAGGTATATGCACTTATCAAAACCATAAATCACTTTTTTGTGTGTATTATTGCGATCAAAGGCAAAAACTAAAAATTTAAACAGAAATATAAATGTATATAGAGAAAAAGGTTTATGCAATAAATAAACACATTGGAATTTCGGTGGCGGTGTTTCCTTAGAAATACCGAAAACGGAAATATTAAGGCAAAAAAAATACATAACAACTAAAAGGCCTCTTCAGTAGACGGCACCATTTAGAAATACACATGTATATATTTAACTGGTTTGATGTTATGTAGAGATAATTATTTTTTTAAGAAAACATATGGCGATGGGATTTTAAAATTATTTTACCTATTACTATGATAATAGTTGCGTAGTTTGATTTATGCCCGCAAGTAATACTTTAGCAATAGACAATATGTTAATCAGCCTCCTGAGTTTTTGAACAATGTGATTTTCACATTGATTAATTACTATACTATTATTGATGTATTCATTATTGTTGTTTAGTATTCTTAAATATTGTATTACTACAAAATATTTTTCTATGTATTAAAAAATTACCAAAAACAGTTTAAGATTATTTACAAAATTTTTAATGCAATTAATTTCACAAAGAAATTATTTATTTTATTAACCTTCCGTTTATTGTATTTTCAAGAAATATAGCCAACACTTTTGGTCTGTAACACAGCTTCGGGCAGTAGCAACGAAAAAGTATTAAATGTATCAAATTCAACAATAAATATTTTAGCACTAACTGAGATTGACGAACAATGTGCTTTCTTCAATACTTGTTATGTATTATAATCAATAATATCTTAAAATAATGTTGTTACTAACCTTTGCTACTAAAGACAGTTTGTAAAGAGACCCAGTGTTGGCCATATTTCAAGAAAATAAATCAACGACGTCAGATTACACAGGCGATAGCTAAGATATATTTCCTGAAAATACAATAAACGGGGTTCATAAAATAAATAATTTCTTTGCGAACTTAATTGCTTTATTTAAGAATTTTATAAATAATCTTAAACCTGGTTTCTGGTAATTTTTTTATAGATAGAAGAAAACTTTATAGTAATACAATATTTAGGATATTAAACAACAATAGTATTAATACATCAATAATAGTGTCAATAGTAGTCAATAATCTGTGAAAATCACATTATCCCAAAACTGAGGAGCTGACTGACACATATTATCTATTGCTAAACTAATACTCGCGAGCAATAAATCCAAGTAAGTAACTAATATCAAAGCAGCACTAACGAGTAACATAATTATATATAATAAAAAACCACATGTTTTCTTAAAAAAGAATTATCTCTACATAACATCAAACAAGTTAAATACATATATATTTCTAAATGAAGCCGTCTATTCAAGAGTTCTTTTTATGTATTTATTTTCATTGGTATTTTCTAAAGGAAACGCCGCCACCGAAACACGATTTTGTTTATTCTATACATAAACTTTTTTCTCTCTATACATATTTATTTTTTCTGTTTTAATTTCTAGTCGTTACCTTTGATCGGCAGTAATATATATAGTTTAGTGATTTATGGGCCCTAAAGAAAGTAAGTGAATTACGTCCTGCAAAAGTTGCATTTACAATCAAGAAATTTTGAAATTCTGAATTGCTGGTGTCCCGATTTTTCCTGTGAGAAGTGTACCTACTGGTATCATACAGATAGTAAAAGTTTGTAGTGGGGAATAGAGTAAACTGCACGACTCATACGATTCTGACCTATAAAATTACTAATTGTAAGTAAACTTCGATAGTAAAAGAATCCAACTGCAGATTTTGTGAGGAACCGGATGAAACATATATTCATCTCCTCTCAAGTCTTTCGAAGACGTTGCACCTATGAGTATGGGTGCATGAAGAGGGTGATTTCATTGACTTGGGACCTTTTCATATGTTGCATGATTTAAAAGGAATAGGAGTAGACGATCAAATACAGGTAGAATAGATGACACAATAGATCTTTTCACTCACAGTGTACTATTACCCTCTTACATACATACAAATATCCTACTGACTGCGCCAATTCGCCAATTCAGACGAATTTCACGCAAATATCGTACAACGATCTCCTATATAAATCACGTAAACGCCCCGAATCACCGGACCAGCGCGCCGTTCGAACTGCAGGTTGGTGCGAGCGAGGAAATTTTTCAGCGTCGAACAATGTGACCGCGGTTTGCGGTCTATAAACAACCGCAAACGAGACCATCGTTCTGTCACGAATGACCGATACGACCTATGTATCCGACGCGTCGCCTCGCCCCATTTTTCGCCGTTCACACGCTTCGTTTAATTTTTGATGGATAATAGACGGATAGCAATGATACCGGACAGGTACACGATGGCCGACGGCGGTGCATATCGAACGACAGCGTGCTCCACATCCATGCGGATAGCGAACATTGAAGGTTTTTAGTGTTTCCGTGTCTGATGCAGGGACTGCAGGTTGAAAAATATCCGGTCATTTTGTCGGATGAATTTTTCCTCGTGTTGAGCCGAGTGAGGTATTGCGTGTTGGTGATGTTCTGTGTGATGATGTCGCCTATTGTTGGTATTTTGAGAATTTGGAGAATTTGTTTCAATTCGCATTTAGATATTTGTCAGATGTTTATCTGCTTGTATCAAAATTTATTAATTCAATAATTATTTTATCAAAATTCGTCCAACGAACACTTTTATCAATACAAGAATGTGCGCTTATTATATTATTAAATTATCTATCATAGAGAAGATTGTTGAATATGATGGATTTATGTATTCATTGATTTATGAATAAAATGGTGTACAATTAAAGTGTTAAAGAAGTTTTGATACAATAATGTATCATATTGCTAACCGTGTTTACCTTGTATGACGATTAACTTCTTTATTGCTTATATGAAATTTACACATTTCGTTATTAATAATAGTTATAGACATTATGAATTATTTTATACCTATTCATTTACTAAAGTTTGCCAAATAATATAAACAGATTTCGAAAATATGCAGGTAGTGTAAGAGGTCCAAGCCTTTTACACTAACAGCACATTTTCGAAATCCGGTTATGCTATTTGCCAAACTTTAGTAATAATTAATTCGTTTAATAATACCAACCAACTTCAAACGGACAGCTACAGTGCAATAAATAAATTTACTTACCAATACTATTTATTGATAAATTTTAATATTATTACACATTATTTATTTACAAATCAAATTATTAAGTTTATTCTGTCAGCATTTCTTATGTGATTTAGTCTTTAGTTCGTACAAGTTTGCCACAAGCTATCCTATTCGTTGGGTAATAAGTTATCAAATCACAACCGACCGTATTTTAGCTTCCTGTCCCGTCATTCAAAATCTGACACCCAAATTAGGGTAATAAGTAATATTTGAGAAAAAAGAGCGTACTTACACATTATACATACAAAATTATTTTGCATATTTTGTTGTTGCGAATTCTCCTTATCAGTTTTGCATATCCGTAAATTTATTACTTATAAATTTTCTCTTTTTTTACCATCCCATAGAATTCCTAAAATATGTTAAGAGTTTTATGTTAAGGTATCTAGTTGTAGCTCTAGTAATCTTAAATTACCAACTTTTCCGTCAGAAATCTATTACCTATCTGCTTTTCTAACCGTGATGACGTTCCCGACGATAAATGATAATCGTTTTCTATAAAATACTAAAACGCTATATTTGTATTTAGGTTATGCACATGTTTGAAATGTTTGAGTAATGTATCAAGCTCGGCAAAATTAGTGTTATACACATAAAACAAAGCATATTACACCTACTTTAACATTCACACATACGCAAAATGTCAAATATTGGATATCCACTTATTGTTCATTGCGTATAAAGCTAGGTTATGTAATTTGAATATTTAATAATAATTACGTATTTAACAAGGATTAAGAAATAAAAGAAAAGGGAGTGTACTAAATACCTTAATTTTGCCTGTAATAACACTGAACACACTACTTTTGTGAATGCAAACAGATACGTTGCAGAAAAGATACATTTATGCCTGGGTAGAAGGGATTATGTAGAATGTGAATCTGAAGTTCTGAAGAAACGATTTTAACAATACCTGCAGAGAAAACGTAAAACATAGTATGTGTTAGAGTAAAATGATTGGAAACGATCAATACCGTTATAAATTCACTTATTAATACTATTAACTTTAAACTAAAATACATTATACTATACTATACTATACATAGAAATAATAAAATATTTAATTAAATTAATAACATACTTCTTTAAATTAACAAACTACTTAATAATTTCTTTTTCTAATAAGTAATAAACTTTATTTTATGAATACAATAAACTTACTTTTTCAACGTGACCGTCAATAAACAAAATTGTTCAATAAGATAAAAAAATTATCCATACAATATATCTTTTTCTTATTTTAATTAACCCAACTCAATAAACGATGTTTATTTATTTCTGTTTTTTCAGTGTAAATTATAAAAATAACAATCTTGAACGCTTTAACCCTATGTTATATAATGTTTCACGAACTTTTAAGTTGCCTGCAGTTGATACAGTGGATTTTTTTTCATTTTCATTTGTAAATAAGATCCACCAGATGGGGTACATATTTCCAACAAAGAAATTAAGAAACATATAATATAATAAGATCTTCAATTTGTGGTATCTCATTTTTTTTTTAAATAGCAGTCCCTAACTTTTTCTGTGCTTTCGATTGTCCATCAAAAAATACATATCAAACTTCGTTTTTAGCTGATATGAATATTTTAGGACATATTTCAGAAGAACTGTCGCAGCATAATGATTACGAGTACATGTGTTGATTCTAGGTGATCAAGGTCAAACAATATAGTTGCTAGCGAAAGAAAATATGTTTGACAGAAAAAGAAGAACTTTAAATGGATTAGACGCAGCTGAATTCATCGCGCAACGCACAAACATTTACTACGGAAGATAACGGCATACTTACAGCAAGGCGGTGGCACTTTTGAATAACATTTGTAAAAAAGAAATGTATTAATTATTTGTTTCTTGAATAATTTCTTAATTTCCTGTTACTTAGTTTGTGTAAATATTAAACAAGAGCAAAATGTTGATGTTGTCATCGTTTATCATAGAAAATAACCTACTAGAAGCTTAAGAAAGGACGTACGACAATCAGTATAACAGTAACCGATCCATAGCGAAGTAATCCACCTGTCCTACTTGTTAGTGCCTGAAGACAGTTAAACATTTGGCAATACCGTAAGATACAAGACGCAGTATATGTGTGGTTAAAATTCAAAAAGAAAATTCTTTTATCGTGTTTTTTTTTGACTTCTACGGGGGAATTGCATTACAGATTGTTGTTTTTCTTTAATGAAAAGCTGAACTATTTTATTAAATTTTAATTTACAAAACATCCCAAACACATTTCATTTAGTTATATAACAACAAAAGCATACAAATTGTAGATATGCACAAACTTCTGGTCCTTAAATTGAGTATTAAATATACACAACTTGCCCTACATATAACAAAATAACAGGGCACCTCTGCCATTTAATTATAATATATCCAGTGCAGAGAACAGTAAAACGTTACCCTCTATCGGACACAATGTGCTGCAAATTGAAAGCTTAATGTGATTTTCTGAAAGCAAAAATTGTATATGAGATTTGTACATTTCTATTTTCGTGGCGTTTCAATAAATGAATTAGCACAATTTTTTATTAAGGATATATACAACTGCAGAATATTATATAATAAAACAAATGCAGCAACGGAGAAATTACACAAGGTTACACTCTTATATTTTAAATGAATTTATGTTTTGTATAATTTAATTTAAAAGAAAAACTACCAGTAACCAAAGTACTTAAAAACAATACAATGCTGAAAGGTACGAATAACATAATTCTTTCACAAAGTAATAAAATGGCGAAAATGAGCGAAAATAAATGTGGAAAGTAAAGGAAGGTGCAAACAAGACGTGACATACACAATACGTTGATGTTGATTTACTTGTGGCTTGTTACTTTGAACACTCGTTTATTCTTTCAATTTTATTGGACATCTTGAATATTTCAATTCTGATCACTTATTTATGCCCATCACTAAAAGTTATTGAGTGATTCATTCATAACAAGTGTTGTAATCGAGTTTTGGCATGACATGTCTTTAGTATTATTATACATATGATAAAAATGTCTCTGATGATGATGAGTACAATAACATGGAATAAGATCAAAACTAGATATTAACTTACTTGAAGCAAGCAATATATTTCATCCTTATTTTAATGCTTTTACTTCTTGCATCCAGTGTTAGCCTCCTATTAGGTTCCATAACTTTTACACTATAGCATGTATGTGGAAAACATATATGTTTTATAATGGAAAACATTTAATTTAGCAAAACACTAACCTTACTTCTCACAGATGAAACCTGTCTAACAAAAAAAAATTAATACGTATCCAAAAATACGCTCAATGCTCAATTCGCTAATACGCTGTTGTCAAATATCAAAATACTTTTAATTACAACTTTTACGGTTTCTCTTCGCAAAACGTCTCGCACAGAGGGCACCGCGTACCGGATCATTATATCGTTTACTGAAATAACTTGTTTTCTAGCTATTTTCTTTTCAATTTCAAATTTCATTGTTGCAAAACGGTGTAAACATTTTTTCTACACGTTTATACGACGCCCAATTACATTGTTACTCTTTATGATATGTTATAATTGTGTTTTAAGCTTAATCCATAATCCAAGCTTGTACAATGAATTTATATATTCTTTAAGATATTTTGTGCAAAAATCGATCATTAGATATTTCTTATAGTTATATAAACCCGTTTTTTCTGAACTACTGAAACTTATGCAACCCACCATACGTACCTAGCCCTCTTAACTGTCATACCCCAACAATCAGGTACTTTTCCTTCCGACTAAAGTTTTCTCCATTACGTCGTTTACTATTTACCATTAACGCAGTAACAGCTATAATAAACAATGCTTTATCACGTTTATAACAAATATAAAAAATACCTCTATTTACCTGCGCACCCTTGAATAAGATATAAACGTTTAAAAAAAAAACGATTTATAAAAACTATTTAACGTGAATTTAATTAAAAAGGTTTTAAAACTGTAATGACGACAGTTGGCAGGTAATAGAAACTTCAAATACTTCCTGATTGATGACAAAATTAAATACAGTAATCAACGGAGGAAGGGTAAAGATAGCGTTATTGGTAGGCATCTAAGATTAAGTAAAAGATACAAGTTCCTATTTTCATACTGCATATGGAGGTTGAGACGATCTTTAGTAACAAAATTTCCAACGTTAGCATGTGCATATTTTAACCGCTTTTGCTCTTTTGTGCATTATATGCACACAGCAAAAAAAGAAACAATTTTCATATCTCCAACTAGGAAATTATTAACTTATTCGGACGCGGAAACCAAACCGATATTATGCAGAGATGCGGTGCACATGTGGCCAGAGCGAATGGACTTTGCATTAACGAAGCGCTTCCATTAACAGCGACCACAGACTATTTGCATCGTTTGGTCTCTGTGCAAAATCACTCCCCAAAAACTACGTAAAGGCGAACACGATGATTGTAAAGTTTTGAAACACGTTGATATGTAGAACAGTTATTAATTTTTGCAAATGGAATATTTTTAACATAGCGTGTGCACTGAATATTTCTGCGAGTAAGAGATTTCAGCAAATGGCATACATTTTCTGCAACATACGTGCTTTGATATGTAAAATAAAATGATAAAACTTTACATAGGTCCCCAGGAATAAACTTAAAGGCAGCGCATTAAAGGAAATAATAAAAATATTTTGGAAATGCCTAGAATTAACCGCTTCTGCAACGAAACCAATTTGAAAGAATTTCTCCTTCGTTCGATTCCATTATCAAAGACTGAAGTTGTGGAAAACTTTTCCAACGTCGGAACGCGGCGAAACTGTCGATGCGATCTTTGAAGTTTTCCCCTTCTTTCTTCTTATCCATCTGCGGTAAGCTTAAACGTGGGAAAAAACTAAGAACTTGGAACAAGTCAGCTCCGACCGTCTTGCTAGAGTTCCTTAATCTCCTATTCTCAGTTACCGTAGTGCTTAGCCAGTGGCGTTCGATATAATTCCCCTAGTGTCTGTTGCGAAATCTTTTTTTAACACGCTTTTATCCATACAGGCCTCAAATTCGAGGAAGCTGATAGGTTACATTCGAATGTATAAATGGCTAAAATAGGAATATATGTATTGCTATGGATATAGGTGTATTGAATATAATTTATAGTCATTTAAAACAGGTTTCAAACCTAATAACGGAGCAATTGTAAAGTGAAGTGCATACTCGGTTGCCTACTCTAAGCCTAAAATTTGAATTTGAATTAAAATGACTATAAAAATAGACCATTAGCAAGCGGTGCTAATTATAACCTTATATATAATGTGAACTCTATTTCAATTGTTAATTCAAGCTTACCTAGGTATTTTTAATTTTTATTATATTTTGCTCCGGGTGATTTTTCATTCTTCAGGGTGTTTATTCGATAACAATTGCTGATTCTCCTCAAATAGAGGTAAGATAGAGTAAATAACGGCATCTTAATGTCAGTTACTGGTTGTTCATTTGAATTCTATGTTGGTTTATCTGACAGCGAGAACAATCGAGGACAGATAACTGTTACTTTGAGTTTAAATTATTCATTTTTCTTGTGGCCACGAGAGACGGCGATGGGGCCAACACGTTTTTGGAAAAAACTATCGTTAAGTACGGATTCTGATAGGAAATTTTGTCTGAACAAAAAGTTCCTAATATGGGGTCGCAATCAAGCCTTCAGTCAGTTTCGCCACATGTAGAAAAAAATCCAGGTTTCTTTAATTTTTATATAAAATTGTAAGTTGTAACGATCAAATTTTTTAAGATGACCAAGTGTGTATTAATAATAATAATCGAAAAATTATCCATGTTGTGCGCTAGGGTTCGTAGAGGACAATATATTAGTAAATACAGGTGTCCTAGCAAGAGTGGATCTTTAATTAGAAGCTTTTATTTATCCTTTTATTTTGGAAACTACAAAACTTTTATAAATTAATTTAATTCCTTTCCCTAAATTATTATATCGTAAATATATTCTTGACTATACAGAGTGACCAAAAGTAAGCAAAAGTTTATTTACTTCGCTACTTTAAACGGAACGCCTTATACATTTTTTCCTTATTTAAGTTCTACGCAAAAAATATGATTTTATACAAACTGCTGTACGTCGATCTTTAAATATGATAATTGTTATTTAGTTTTCTTTACAAAAATTGCCCCAAAAAGCAAAACTTCATCTACGGTGGCGAGCGTGATTGACGTTTGTATTTGTTTTGGGCATCCATATTTTAAACACTGTAAATGCGCACTTACTCAATGGCACTTTGTATTTCATAATACTTATGTTGCTCTACTTAAAATAACGAAGAAAGACAATTTAAAGAATAATTCATAAAATAGGTATATTAGAAAAGAACAAATGTTGAAATAATAATAATAATAATATATATAATAATAATATAAGAAAAAAACCTTGAATGAATAAGGGTAGAAATTATAATATAATAATAATCAGTCCGCTACTAAGCCTTTAGCTTCGTCGCTTAAAGGAAGAACCTTCTTTTTAGGGAGAGGTCTTAAATGCGTTATTACAGGATCTGATGACACCATAATCATATTAAAAATATCAGTGTTTGTAGCTATCCGCGAACACTTCCTGGAGTGATGAGTTCTATAATATTTGTAGTCTTGTTGCGGGACTCTTGAGCTCCTCAGAGAGGATACCAACTGGAACGCTGCGCTGTCTATGATTTGTGCACCATGAAATAAATCTTGGGACGGTTGCAGGAAGATTGTACCACGGATAGAGAGAAACAGCCATTTAGCCGTATTCTCTGCGTAGTTACGAAATTTTTCAGAATCGATACGAGTACTGACAACATATTATTCTAATTTGTTGCCGCCTTTGTATCAAACTTGACTAATGCGGGTTATTTTAGCAGTGATTTCTGGGTTTTGAAAAAATCTGCGAGTGTATTACCATCGTTGGTGGTACCTTCCCTTGCTTCACAAAATCTACTTTCCATCCCACTTTTCTTGGAATTCATCTGATATTTGTTTTTGCTTGTGCTTTAGTGGCTTTGTTTGTGTAGACGTTCGCAACATTTAATTCAAGATTATACTTAATTTTAAGATATATTCCATAAAGCGTATGCGAGCATGCAAGGGAGACATACCTAACATAGAACTTCTTCCGAAGACGGTTCATTCCAAGCCTTGCGAATCGTTTAATTGGGAAGGTTTGCCCCACATATTGTGAATTACTTGCCGATGCCCGTATGTGTACACCTGCGCACTTTCCCGTCAAGCATGGTAAAATACAGCTGATGCCGGATGGTAATTACGTCTCTCCACAGAAAATGTTGTGTTATGCAGATTTTTAATTTCGTCTTCTATTCGTTCTTTTTCTGCTATTATTAATTCAGGTGTCTCGGATCTAAACTGAAATTTTAATGCTCGACAGTAATTAGTCGATGAAGGCCGGGGTTTTTCCAAACGCAGTCTCCATCATTTGCAGTACGTCATTTTTGTGGTACATGGAAGTCATGGAAAGATGTGCATCAGATATGCTTTCCATTCTTTTCAGTAAATTTTTGCTTGTATTCGCTTTGACCAGAAGCTCCATCAGACCCATTTTGTATGAAGTACAAGTGTTGTTTCTTGACAGCTTTCGGACTTTGATGTGGTAGAGTTTCAAAAATTCTAGTTGCTGTATGATCCGCAGATCTTGTAATGGTACTTCCGCTGATGTTTCGGTAACTTTTATGCTGGCGGGTAGCATTGATTTTTAGCGATTTGTACTTTTTTATAACTTGGGAATATCTTATAGCCGAGATCATGAACTGCGTTCTTACCAAGTCATACTGTTCTTTGTCAATTTGCCTGCGTAAATAAAGCAAGTGCTTGATTGGGTTAAAAGAAGTTGATCTGTGGCGAGCAGCAGCAGTCAATAAGGAGCTTGACAATGTGCGCTCTTGAGATCACGGATTTTATTGGCTTGCGATTTACGTCGAACATTCTCAATACGATTTATTTGCCTGCCACCAAATGCTATGGCCTGTTCTCCTGCCATCTGCCACTTCAACTACAAATTCATTACTCAACCATTCTGCATACTTCCTCTTAAAACGTTCTTATTGAAATGGACAGACCTTAGCTTGATGTTGTAAAGGGTTTAAACTCTCTTAGCTATTTCACCAACGATTTTCGCAGTGATGTCTTCATCCAGTTCAATATATCTATGTCGCAAAATAGTTTCCACGATATTATCAGTAAAATACACTTCCACCAAATCTGCGTATGATATTTTAAAGATTCCTATGTCTTGTAAGTGTAGATTTAATAATAATAATGATAATAATAGTAATAACATATAATAATAAATGCAGTAGCTAAAACAAACTTTCTATCTAGCAACCAATGTCAATATTTTGGAATGTCATTTTTAGTGACAAAATGTCATTCACTTTGATCAGCCATTTTTTGATGTGGACATAACCGTTAATATCATGACTTGAAAAGTAATATGGATAGAATCCACATACGGTGGAATATGGAAAGATATGTATACACCATCGTCACAAAGATTATACCTATCAGAAAAAAGAGCATTTCAGACGAGGAGCGAGCTTTTTTTGTAAGTCTTGTTAATTTGAGGAATTGAAATCTAGAGAGTCGCATTTTCGATTGATTTCACTCCATTTTTAAGAATAGTAATTTGAAATCATATCTGAATAAAGCATGAAATATAAAAACTCCTGCAATTTATACAATTTTATCTGCAAAAATAAAGGCTCAAGAAAAAAAAGAAGTTTTAGTCGAGAAACCGTCAATTCGAACCATTCCAGAATACCCGAATAATAATATTATTAATCCGTAGAAATTTTTTTTTTGCTGAATGGCTTACTACTTTATTCTACAGATTATCTGCTAGGTATACGGGATATTTTTTGATATTCAAATTTGTAGTTTCGATGTTTTTCCACAGCGACCCACTGTGCGGCGGTTGTTGTCGTGCTTCTAGTAAAATTTTTACGCCACACACTCAGAAATGATCAAAGTATCCACAAGGAGTGTTTACGCTTAAAAAAGTAAGATAACTATATTGAATATTAATTCCCATATGCATTACCTTAAATACCCTTTTGATATTTCCTATGAAATTTTCTGAGAAGAATCCTGGGTGGAATACCATTTCAAGGTTTGACCGTTACTGGAGCCCCTCAAATCGAACGTCCACCTTGACCCAGAGAATTACCTGGCCACACCTGTATTTTGAGTTGTTCATATTTGCATCCAAGGTATTTTATCAAGACACATAAAAGAGAAAATGATTAATTAGCTATTCAATTTAAACAAGAAAATAAAATTATTACATTTATGTTAACGATACGTTAATTTTGGGGTTAAGTTTGTATGAACCGCCATTATTTTAGTTATTTTAGGAATTTTAATGTTTAAAGGTTGTCATAAAAATCGACACTACATATTTATTACAGGGATTTTTACATTTATCGATAACACGGGTATTTGAATATTATAGTTTTCTTACAAATCTAGTTTGGCCATTTACGGATAGATGACTCTGATTTCGAAATATCTACCGAATATTTTTAACGTTTCTTTAACCTCATTTATTAAACTGCCAGACAAATTTGCATATGTATTTTGTATAAAAAAAAATTGTTTTATATAGTATATATGATTCCAACATACGTCCTGCGATCCGAGAGTCTCTAAATTAATAAAATATAGCATTATTTGGTATGAAATAAAGAGTTACGCTTGTATTGTTTTAAAACATTATTTTATTGCACGTTTAGTGTGTTTTTACAACGATATATGATAATTACATTTCACCAAATTTTAAACAATCAGAGAAGGGGCTTTAGGGGCGCGCTCTTTAGAGAAAACTACTTATTTGTTAGAAAGCGGCTACCATCTATTAGGTAGAAGGTCACTGATTACAATATGCCGCTAGGTGAATTAAAAAAACTAAATTATCGCATTTATTTTTATTAAAAAAAAAAAGAAAATTATGTAAATAAGGAAATTATAAAGTTAATTGAAATTTTTAATATTAAATTTAATTTTATATAAAAATAGTTATAATATTATATTTTACTGAAGTTAAAAATTAGAAACTTCAAATTCCGGGCATTCGTTCTGAAAAACAGAGCATAAAAATATATTTATGGAATTGGTTTAATTTCATCTGGCAGATACTTAAATTATAATGCCATTGTACGATGAAATTATAAAGAGAATGTTGTGATTGCCTTAGTTGATTCGGGGAATACTATAGACTAACTAACTAGTCTTAAATACTGAAATTCAATTTTAAATAAAATTAAAAACTTACTAATGAAAAATAATTATCCAATACACTTTATAAATAAGATTATCAAACAACGATTACACAAATTTTATTCAACACATTACAATATAACACAACTGCATCTAATAATAATATTTTTTTTTGGAAAAATCCTTATATACAAAATCCATCTAAAGAATTAATTCTATCCTAAAACAGCATCAAATTAAGGTAGCATACAAAAAAAACCAAATAATTTGACAACATGCTTCCAAAACTAAGACCTAAAATTCCATTCAATAAACAAGCAAATTTAATATATTCTATCCCGTGCAATATTTGTAACGGAGTCTATATTAGTCAAACCAAACTATATCTGCAGAATAGATTGCAACACCATAAGTCTCCAAATAAAATTGCTGTCCTCAAAAAACAGGAATCCCAATTCAAACATAATTTTAATTTCAATAACACTGAAATCTTAGCAAAAGAAATAAATTATAATCCCGTAGTATCCTAGAGATGATTTACATTAAGAAGTATAAAAACAGTTTAAAGAAGAGCACTGACATGACTTCTTTATCGAAAATTTGTACTCTCTTACTGTTGACTTAAAATGCAGGCCTTTAATATTAATATTTTGCTGTTACTTAAAGAATAAATAAATAAAAAGTTCTGATGATGTGCAGAAATTTTGCAAGGGAAAATTGGACGTAACTCAAAACTACTGTTTTGGATGAATACAGCGATAGTAAGTCCGATCATCACATCAGTAGCTTGGAGCAAAACATCTGGCCACCGCAAGAAGTAATCTCTCGAAAGTGCAAGGGTTAGTATGCGTATGCATAACTGGGGCTATGAGAATATGCCCAACAGCAGCTAACGAGGTAGTATTGGCTCCTACCCCTCTCTACATTGTGGTAAAGGGCGTGGCAAAAAGAATCGCACTCAAAATGATCAAGGAAGGAACAATTATGCATAGGCCCAGATCTCCTGACGGTGATCAATCTTGGGGCATGCCCCAGAATGACATGTCAAGAAAATTCTACTTCGTGAAAGAATTCACCACAAAGCTTAGTAACAAGAGCGACTGGAATCAGAACACCATCTTGAAATTGAATAGAAATGTTCATAATATAGTACACTGGTGGCTCCAAAACGACAGGGGAACTGGAATAGGAATATGTGGGCCTAGAGCTAATAACTTCTAGACGGAAATACACCCTATTGAAAGATGCGCCCAGTTCAATATTGACTGGAATTACCGAAAACGGAAGATTATCATTATGTATGATAGTCAACCAGGCATCCAGCCGCTGAGTTTACATGAAGTCAGTTCCATGATGGTCTGGGAATGCTTAGGCAAATTAAAAGAGCTAGGCAAAAGGAATAAACTAACCCTTCTGTGGGCCCCGGATCACACAGGAGTGGAATGCAACGAAATAATGCATAATCTTGCAAAAAGGAGCTTTTTGCAAGAGCGAAACCCTCTTGTGAGGTAAGTAGCAGTACAATACTGAGGAAATTGAAAAGAGAAATGGAGCAGAGAAAATCTAATTATTGGGAAAATCTCCAGGGAACGAAGCAAAGTAAGCTCTTCTGGGAAGCTATAACCAGAAGAGGTTTTCAGAATGCATTAACCTGAGTAAGAACAATATTTGCATATTAACAGGAAGACTTTCAGACCATTGTAAACTGAAAGGACATCTGAATAGCTTGGATTCACAAAGGAATTTGAATGTAGGTTTTGTGGGGAACAAGATGAAACACCCATCTATCTCCTCTCAAATTGCTTACAACTCAAGGGCGTTGCACCTGGGAACATGTGAAATCGAAGAAGGATACTTACCTCACCTGGGGCCTTCTCATATCCTACACTTTTTGAATGAAATAGGATTGGAAAGCCAGCTGTAAAACAGCAAGAATAAAGCACGCAATAGATCTCTTAGGCCGTAGGCCAGTATCGAGCGCCGCTGGTAGGACTGCTGTCTGACAGAGTTCGATAGATCTAAACAGAGAGGAATGCAAGAGGACACTTAACTATTATTAATACCATCAATTATTTATTCTCCTAAGATTATTTCAACTAGAGAAGACTCAAGTGGAAAATAAATCCTCCGGTTTTATTTCCCCATCTTAAATAAAGTTATTTTCATATCTGCCCCGAATAAGAGCAAAAAAAAACTTGTATACGTGCTGTAAGACATCCAGACGCACATAACCATCATCTGAATATAATGAGGAATAAAGCCTTTACGATTCAGAAAGAGAAATGTCGTCAACATCATTTAAACGCCTTGTTTAGCAATAAATGCGTATGAAATATGTCCTTCCCTCGCGGGCAAATGGATCCAATCTCGGCTGGAGACGCATTCATTCTCCCCGTGACGCTCCACCCGCCCATTCCAACGGACGGATGATAACCTGCTCTAATAAAAAGCTCGCGACCTTCCGCAGCATCCTGTCAATCCCCTTTCCCCGCTTACCCTTGGGGTTGGGCGTCATCGTTGGACGAAAGTGGAGACATTTTTTATTAGCATCGGGAAATTCGTTGGGTCTGTCGTGTAGAATTTTTAGGGCTCAGCGTGCTGCTGGTATATTGGACGCAATTCATTTAGTTGACTAGCCCTTTCATCATACGCGCTTCCACATAGCGTCACTGTAATACAAGTAGTATTAGGGACGCTCCTTTATGCTTTCCTTTGGCTTCATTCCTAATAATTTTCGCAGTGCAATGTTATTCCCGAAGCTTGTTATATGAATGGCCTCGTTACATACCATTCACGCTGCCGATCGGTATGCATTATTTGCGAAATGGGCAATCTGTAGCAGAGACCTGCATGGATATATTGATTTTGGCAAATGAGTAGTTACTTACAACAACTAGTAGTATGATTGCAACTAGTGAATGATGACCAGAAAGAGGTGTGGCATGGAATCTCGTAAAGAAGAAATTGAAGGCAATAGAAAAAGACTACGAAAATAAAGAAAATAAGATAAATAGAAAGGAGAATGTCACCGCATCTATGGAATAAAAATGGTGATTTAATAAAAATGTCGAAGAAAAATTATACAGATGGGTAGAATACTTTGATGAAGTCCTAATCATTGGTAATTGTGAAGAACACAGTCAAGATCTAGATGTACCAGACGGTGACGAATGGGCGGAAATAGAAGAGCCAACAGGGCCGGAGAAAGAAAAAGATTGTCTAAAACTAAGAAATAAGAAAAGTGAAGGAAATTGATACTCCTGAAGAAGTTCTAAAATATGTAAGGGGCAAAATGAAAGGAATAGCTTCATGATAAAGAGAATATGCTACGACGAAAAGATGCCAGTTTAAGGAGAAATACTATAATATGATATGTCCAGTTCCGAAGAAAAAAGTTAAAGCCGACAGTAGAAACTAAAGAAGGTATCTCACTGGTATTTTTCCATCGACAACATTATTTTCAAATTTTGTTAGAACATATTCAGTAATAAACCGTAGTTTATTCCTGTGGGTGCCACCTCTATTAATACTTTCTTCCCATCTGTACAACTGTCGCAGCGATTTTACTTTTTTTTAATTTATGGCTGATACCATCCAAAGAACGTCGCTTGGATGTACCACTTTTCCAGAACTCTACAGCTCTTGTTTTGTAATCTAGGTCGATAGCACTGCCGCCTTCTTCAGGAACACGTACTATATTGTCATAACTGTCTTCTTCATTTTCTTCTGTTTCTTCCACAAATTGTGCTTCGTGAGGTTCGGGAAACGTTCTCGATACGTACTGCTGTGTACTGCCGTACTGAACTGCTGTGACTGAATTTAATGAAAATGCAAAAATGAAAAAGAAAAATTAAATTAGGTAGTTCAAACGGAAAAAAAATATAAAAAAGCGCAAAAGAACAATTAACCTCAGAGTTACCCTCGCGAATTAAAACTTGAATCTAACCACGAAAAGTAAATTATGAGTGAAAGAAATCTGACTTTCTTAATTACCCCAAAAATGAAAAGGTTTAATTAAAAATAAAAGATCAGAATTTTTAACCCAACGACGATAATTAAATAACAATGAAATTTTTTATTAAATGGGTAAAATTACAAAATGGCAGAAAAAAAACCGTGAACTGAAGGTTCTGGCCAAAAATTAAAAACTGCACTTGATTCTAAATTACAATAGGACAATGCTATTTCCTATACAAAGCAAGATTTGTTTGTTCAGGAAAACAATCCTAAATATACCAATTCAATCCACGTGGTTTCAACAAATTACAAACTAAATTAAGCGTGGACAAATTCTAGTAAATTAAAAAAACGTAAACTAAAAGCAAGCAGAATGCTTCTACTCACCCAAAACAAGGTGATCGAAAAATAGAAACTGAATCAGCAAAATAAAAAAACGGAAAAATTAACACTTTAAAATATAATGAGAAAGATTAAACTGAAAACATATCTTCCTCCACAGAAATAATGAATGATCTTATATCTATAATGTGCAACACATTAATATAATAACAATTATTATAAAGCGAATTCCTTGATGGGCGAAATAAAAGACAATCTATACGAATTAAATTACGATATCAAAATGAAATAAAAAATAGCAAACAATGATAAACAAAAATACGTGTACTCACGGTAACAGTCGAACAAGGAACTCTAGAACAAACTTCTACAATCGTTTTTCTTACAAAAACAACGCAGACGTACAACCAATACGCCAACATTCAAAAGACAAATAATTGAATGGAATTAATTTAAAAACTGAACATTTACTTAAATAAATCAAACAATAAACTCATTAACTTTATTATTAAATAAAATAAATCTAAATTTGAGAAAACCCTCTCGGAGCATTGACAAATGGCAGACCGGAGTAAACAAGACAAAATCTATGCAACTAAAAATACACTCGCGAAGAACGGTGTGTCTACCACAGCAGTACGTTCGGCTTCTCTAGCATTTTTTCGACACTCACCGTAGATCAGCAGCATGTCTACATATTCATCAGAGGTGAATAACGAAGGCATTTTTCTAGGATAAAATTAATTTTATGAACACTAATCCAAACAAACAGTAACAAAATAACAGAATAATAGAAAAAGCAAATATAAATAACTTAAAACAACAACAAAGGAATTGCACACGTATGTATGCTATATCAAATAACTTTAAATGACTTGAAACAGCGTTGACTATTTGACAGTTTGAAAATCGTGAGAATTTAGGAAATTTCTAAAATATTGTGAATTCATTATTTTTCAGTAAAACATTTCGGTTCGTATAAATATGGCTGAAAATTATTGATTTTTTTGAAACATTTTTCAATTTATACATTTTTATGTATTTCATCTACAATTAATAAAATGTGATACAGCAATATAATGTTATTGAATGCTATTTTTTCTTAAAAGATCATTTGATTTTGTTCTTATATTACCACACCATATTTTACTTTAAAATATTTCAAAAGTGAAAGCTGATACTCATTGACAACTGACCGTGGAACTAGTGAAATCAACTAACCGTCTCGTCTAAAAGAGACCTAACTTACCTGCATGAGTTGTCCGCTCATCATTTAGTTGCATGCACTTTTTCCCTTCGTTTCATAATACACTTGTGCAGCGCTCTGATCGGGACGTCTATATTATTTCTTATGGGATTTTGTTTCAGAGCTGTACTACTACTACTGTGCTACTTACCAGAATAAAAGAAAATAATTTTAAGAATTGTAAAGAAAAGGATGGTGATTTTGCGGAACTGCCATTCGCATATATGTGTAAGTCTGCTGATATTGTTATGATTAACAATAACTATATAAAACAATAAAAAATAGCAATTTTCAATATCATTTATCATCATTAACTGATATATAGTTAAATAAAAAATCAATTCTGTATAGAGATATGGAATAGGTTATCCATTTTGTCAGAAATTAACAGAAGCGGAGCCATCTATTATCTAAGAGATTTCCCAGAACCTGATTTTATGAGACACTTAATTTGATATGTTTGCCGTCTAAGGAGCCCAAACAGTTTGGCATATTCCACATTTCATAGTACCTGTCAGAAATCTCTTTCCATTGCTCTATAGTAAGTAATGCCATGTACTTGGGTTGCACTACAGTCCACAGTTTCTCAGCAGTATCACCAATAATGCTACTTATTGTTGAAATTCCTCGAAAAAATTCAAAGTGAAGGGCTGTAAATGTCATTCCTGTCGCCAGAAACCTGAAAAAAAGACGAATAAGATATCAAATACGCATCTATCCGTATATCCGGTTCGTGGGCTCGATTATTCTAATTTGCTTGGGAGACATGGTTTCTGTTCCATGACGCAACGAATGAATGAAGCTAGTGCCAAATTTCTTTGGAACCTAATACATAATAACATTGACACACCAGTTCTCTTGAGTCAGTTGGATTTTGGTGTACCCCGCCTTAGTGGTAGATCTTCCGCTACTTTTCCCATTCCTAGAGCTCGTACCAACATATTACTTAAGGCTCCCCTAACACATATGTCTAGAAACATCGAACACTGTTGTTGTTCACTGATCCGTTTTAACTTGCACCTCTTTTGTATTTAACCTTTTTTATTTACTTTTTTTGTGATTAACTTTAATTTTGTAAAATGGCTCTAGCTTACACTAATAATGCTTCTCTTTTTTCTTTCATTTTGTTTGTATTATTATTGTATTATTGTTATTATCGGACACTGTACTTTACTTTTTCCTATATTTGCCTTTTAATTGTAATATTTTCTGTTGAACAATAAGGAATATTATTATTATTATTATTATCTATAATAATAGTAATTAAAACGTAAAAAAAAACACTAACTATTAAAAAAATAAAAAATAAATACTAACTATTAAAAAAAACTTGTCATAGGAGCTGAATGCAAGAAAAAATGGAAAATACTTCGAGGCAGCTTCACAAGATATTTGAAGCAGCGTGTTGGGAAGAGCGGAAGTTCGGCTAAATCATTGAAGAAATATTATTTGTGGGATGTGATGCAATTTGTATTACCATTTACAAAATCCAGACCTCAATCAGGAAATTTACCTAACAATAACAACGAAGACGGAATGATTGAGCCCGATTACTGCAGCGGGGTTGATAACGGAGAAGACTCTGGACCTATTGATTCGCGAGAGCAAACCCCTACGGATTATACGCAAGCAGACTTAAATCATATTAATTCTTCATCAACACCGTCTTCTTTGATAAGATCCTCACAAAAAAAGGAAACCTCCATTGGATGAAATAGAGCAGGGGTCGCCAAACTACGGCCCGCCGCGTATTTCAATCCGGCCCGCGCAAATTGTAAGTACCAAGCGGTTAATTCAGCTATTGCCGATAGTTTTTCTCACCCACTATAAGGGTTTAGGAAAATTATTGTACCGGGAGGTATCTACATCTATTATTCACCGACTGATAGCAAACTGATGTCGCGGTAAATAAGTCCGGTTAATTCATTTACTATGAACGCTTTCGGCGTACTTCGCAATAATATTTCCAACCTTATTTAGAATTAAATTTGAAATATTCATGAATAGATTTGCGATAAAGCTGAAGAAGTGTGCCCAAAGAAGAGGGTTTGCTTTTCTGTTAACCTCTCAGCTCAAGCGACTGTCAGATAAATTGAGAATATCACAATACGCTTCTTAATGGAGAAGGCAAAAAATGTCTAGTGGTTTTTATTAGTTCTTGATGAGTCAACAGTCATTGTTGATACTGCCCAAGTATTTTTGTTTTGTGCAAAGCTTTCAATAAGTCATTGCATAATTCATCAAACACCTCTATCTATTTTCCATTATTGAACCAGTTGTGTGGCAGTGGTTAACTTTATTGGCTCTCGGTGAGTTAACCATCGCCAGTTCATATGGATGGTGCAATAGTGGAAAAGTTTTGAGATTTTTGGAACTGGACTTTTGAGAAACTACAATCGTTCCGTCCATTAATAGTAATTATTGCTTCTGTTTCTTATGCCCTCTCAACTGAACTTTTGTCCCTTCAAATTATTTTAAATAAAAAGATACTAACATTCGTTGAAGTATTACAAAATAATATGTCGCATTTTTTTTAGGATTTTAGCTTTTTCTATGTTTATTGTCATGCCCTCTTCTTCCATATTTCTTTTCCATATGTTCAAATTTTCTCTGTTTTTCACTGTCTGTTATTATTACCACATCGTCTGCAAAGATTCCATTATGTAGCTATTTCAATCCTCTGCAAATTCTTATACCACACAAACATTTTAATAACTTTTTGTTCGCATTTTGCCTCATTTTGCAAAATGCGAACGAGATGAAGATAAACTTTCAATATTTAATATTTACTGTTTGGTTTATATATTGCGTACTTTTCTAAGTACTAACATGATTATTATACTATTTACTAGCAATAATAATTTATTGTAATGTTATTTATAAACCACCAGGTAAAAATTATTTGACCATTTCGAAAAGTTAATAAATGATAGGAATAATTTAAAATATAACCACTGAAGGCTATAGGGAATGTTGCAGAAAAATATAAGAATATACAAGGTGTTTTTGAAAAAAAAACAGTTTTGTAACTTTAAGATTCTTTGACATGTCAGTAATTTTTAAACTTCCTGTATGATACGACGGAAACTTTTTGGTACATTGTTTTTGGTTCAATAAAACACAGAGGAACACTTAATAAAAAATATACACGTTAGAGTTTACAACTTGGCCCGCTGAACTTAATTTTCGTTACGATTTGGCCCTGTCCTAAAAAAGTTTGCCGACCCCTGAAATAGAGAATGCTATCATTGATTACCTTTCTGAAAGAAATGAGCGAAAATCTGAAAATCCGGACCTGAATTTTTTTAAGAGCATTCTTCCTGATGTTGCTGCTCTAAGCGGAACCCAGAAGCGAAGGTTTAAGTAGTGGTGCTATAGACATTGGAAAGTATGTTGCAAGAAACTAATACACCAGTCAGTACCTCTCCTATGGTTGACGATAGGCCGGCCAGTAATTCTTCTTCGATCTATTCTTCTGCTACTGCAGCATCAAATATAGCGCCTGTACATAACAATCATTCGGGCAACTTTATTACTAATCCATCCACTGGATTGTTTATTAATGAAAGTAATTATCGACCTAATTATTAGTCTCGTTATATAACGAATCAAAAGGATTCTCTTTTAACGCAGTATAATACGTAGTTATTTTAAAATGAAAGTTTTTGACGTAAATAACTATGTTTTTGTCTTTTATTTTAATGCTTTTCACTAACTTACCTTAGAAATATAAGCAGCCTTTCTTCAACAATAATAGCTCTACGGTAATTCGTATCCTGTAACTCAATCGATGGTTTCATTAGATCAACAAGCTTGTTGAATGTTTTTTCTCCATCCTATAGAAGTTCTGGAATTTCTGTGAATGCATTTGCAGCTGCCGGGAGACAATATACGCACTATGTGTATCAGCATTGTCTCGTAAATACGGATAAACTCATAATCTCCTTTTGAAGACAATGGTATCGTCTTCTCCAGACGACATTACGACATCAACTAAACTCCACACATCGAGAGAAATTTGCAAGTAGCATCTAGCAGACTGTGCGACTTTGGTATGAAAGCGAATTTAGATATCGTACGATGCGACGTGCTGCTTCCAGACAGCAAGTCGCAAGTAGCATGCAACTTTGGTGTGAAAGCCGTCTTAAGTAGCGTGTCGTGAGATCTTTATGTAGTATCTCAGCCTTATGAAACTAGAGAAAAAAAAATTCTGTCTAAAATATTTCAAAAATGAAACACCTAAGGACGATCAGTCCTAAAGTGTACAACCCGCATTTACTCACATCTACATCCTATATATTTTACGTACACAATCACACATAGCGGCTAATGGCCAGCCTCGAGATACCCTATTAATTACAAAAGCCCGGCCGTCCGTAAACATAATAGAAATAATTGAATTATATAGTCGCGTTAGTCTAAACTACGTGCCCCATTATTACGGGTTAATTAAAATCAAATATACACGTCGTTTTATACACTAAACATACATATATACTGTAAACAGGGCAAGTATAGCTAATGATAATCATCTCTGTGAGTTACGAGGAAATTATTGTGTGCGACATATAGGACGAAATATTATCAATTATTGGCCGTTTTCACGAGAGCACTGTTACCATAGCGGATATGAGGCGAACAGCTACTCTATGTATACTACTCTAATACGGTTATCTCTACTCTGCTGTCGTTAACAGTTCCAATATCGATGTTAATTGTATGCTTTCCGGTTATTTTCACTTTAATAACCGTATTAAATTTCATTTGGATCTGCTCGAAAGTAGGAAATGGCCCAGTGTGTACTTTTTGGGAGCTGGAGTGTTCTGTTTGTGAAGCGTTTGTTCACATTGGGTACTATAGAACTCTGTAGTTTATAGTGGTTGTGCACTGAGCATTGTCATCTCAATCAAGGCCTACTTGTCAATTTACCTTAATAAAAAATAAATAAATAAATAAGATTAATTATAAAGATGTTTTTTTTTAGTTTTAGGGAAATGTTGTGTTGAATATTAAACAAAAAATCAAATTCCAACGCGGCAATTTTAGTGACGTTTCATATTTTAAATAACTGAAGTATATATTATTATAGAACAATTCATTAAAATGTAATGTTAACTAACAGGAAATACCAATAAACTTCAGTCTCACAAATTCTTTAATCTTCAAAACACAATGTAGATTTCGTTAGCTAGCTCATTTCAGGTGTAAATGCAAGAATTGTCAATACTAAATGCGTAATATAGGTCAGTATATAATTGAATATTTGTAATTAGGGGTGTTTAAATCAGATTGAGCAAGCTATTTATATTTTTTTCATAATAAAACATTTCCCACATATTAAGATTCTTACAATTTGAAGACTTAATTACTCTAGATCATCAATTGAAAAAGTATTGTCCTGTATTAACAAAATGATACACCAATTGCGATGTTTATTCGGCATTGTGATTCTTAATGTGATATAAATGCTCTGTTAAATCTAATCCCGCATTCTCTTTGTTTGACCTATATATACTTTATTACTAACACCGCATTTGATCTTATAAATCCCAGAACATTTTTAAAATCATAATTCAATATTAATTTTAATTTATTTTAAAGTATTGGAATTTTGAAAAACCGGACTAAGATTGTATTTTTTATACAAGTTTAATATCTGTTACCCATTAATTATTAAAGTTAAGTCTACAAAACATTTTCTCTGAATAAGTGTAGTTTATTTCTTAATAACCTCTTTTCTAACTTATTTTTAATTCTATCTATCACACTTTTCTTGTAACCATTTAATTTCTGCTATATGATATATATTTTCTAATTCTTTTTTAAATTGTCTTCCGAAGGCGTATGTTTCAATAATCTAGTTATTAAGAAAAGAATGTTGTGTATTTTTTGTTTAGCTTGTATAATTACTTTGTGTATATAATTGTTTATGTGTGTGGCTTTCTATGTACATCAAATTGGAAGTATTATCTGATCATAAGTAATAAATCTTTTATTTAATTAATTTATTTAAAATGTAATGTTTTTAATAATTTTACACTGTATAACATTGAGTGTTATTTGAAGAATGGAGTTATTTCTTTTTGCTTAAAACATTTTTTCCTTAACTGAAATTTTCATCTATTTTCAAAATATTCATAACTACGAAGGTCTATTCACACTATCGATCAACGAACATGCAAGTCACGGGCCAGTCACGGTCCAGTCGATTTTCAATGAATTCACATTGGCGATCTACCGGCAGTCAGTTTGGTGTTTGCAATTATATAAAAATGCTCTCCACTTCAACTTTAATCAATATTGCGCATATTTGGGGATAAAGAAGAGAAAAAAACTAGGAAGGTCCAAAAGAGACAACGTTTCTGAGTTAATTCGACAGATGTTATGAAACTACAATATGGTACGTCAGTACACCCTAAAAATAAATGTGGTAAAATTACCCCAAAAATAGATTGGCAACTGGGCTACCGCCTATTTTTGGGGTACAATTTACACCCATAGGGGATTTTTCACATGCTTGTGGAATAATTCTTGAAGAGTGTTAATTTTCCCTGGTAAATTTACGCCTCTAAATAATATTCCCTAATGGAATGGAATATTTCAAGGTAGATTTACCACACCTTCAAGGAATGTTCCACCATTTGTGAAAAATCTCCTAAGTGTAATTTATCCCAAAAATAGGCGGTAGCCAGTTGCCATCTATTTTTGGGGTAATTTTTACACATTTTTTTTTTACATGTATAGATTAGAGTAACAACAAAGAAATTAGAAATAATTATTATAGGTTGTTTTATCATCCAGAAATATTAATGTTCAGTTATCTAATAACATGTTTATGTCATTTTGAAACTTAATGGAATTCTCCCACTTAAATTTAATAATTTCTGAAAGATATATTAATTAGTTAGATTACAGAAAGTTTACAATAATTTCAATAATTTTTTAATATCAGTAAGCAATGTTTTAAAGAGTAAACATTTTAGGAGAAATGTCGATAAGAAAAGCCAATATTACTAAGAATTTGTTGTATTCATAATACAAAGATCTAGTTGAATGTAACCATAAAATAAATTTTGACTAACAAAATACATTAAAAAAATCTTATCAATTTGAGTTTGGTTTGGAGCTTTTTATTTTGTTGCCGGTTCAGGGTATATTTTAAAAAAAATACCTCTGCAGAACTTCTAGGGTGTTAGAAGCCTCTTTTGCGTACTGCAATGAAAATAAAATATGCCGCCATCATTTGTTGTAATGCAAAACGAAATGAACTGGTTGGTCTAATAACTGTCTTCTACCATTAAAGAATGCGACTTCACATTCCTACGAAAAGTAAAAAAATGTAAAAAACGTATGAAATAAAATATTTTTTATTAATCTCTCTTCCAAGCATATTATCAACGTGTATTCACCTCAATTTCTTCAGTTTAGATTTATCCTGAAAATTTTTAATAATTTAGCATTTAAAAATATATTGTATGGAGAATATGCTGGGAATCGAACCTCTTTATGTGAAACGGGTTTGGATGCAGTAATTATCGTCTTTAAAAATTGTAACCGCGCTTTTAAAAAAGAATACGTATTGGTTTTTTAGTTTGAAACTGGTTTTGGTCATAATCGATTTTAAAAACTGAATTTAAAAACCGATTTTTACTAAAAATCGATTAACCGGTTTTTGATATCTGGCGATTCCCGCAATACTAGTATATACATAAATAATGTTGTGATTTTTTTCTTTATTCGTGAGGGTAGCGGCTGGTTTCTATATGATGAATTAAATTTTTTTAAAAAAATAAACTCTTCATTTTTTACGTTTCGACAAACTTTATTTCCTGTTATCTTCCTCAGAAAAGTATATTATAATTTACCTTTTTTTTATATTTAGGGAACATTCACAACAACATTTTAAAAACTTATTTAAAAATTACATTTTTTAAAATTGAACTTGAATTTAAAATGTTAAGTTAACAGTTCTTTGTAAATTGACTACGTTTCCAGTAATTTAAAAAAAAAAAATTTTTAAATAAGTTTTTAAAATGTTGTTGTGAATGTTCCCTAAATATAAAAAAAAAAAAAGGTAAATTATAATATACTTTTCTGAAGAAGACAACAGGAAATAAAGTTTGTCGAAACGTAAAGAATGAAGAGTTTATTTTTTTAAAAAAAATTAATTCATCATATAGAAACCAGCCGCTACCCTCACGAATAAAGAAAAAACCATATAAATAGCATTAACGGCTACGAACAAATCATCATCAAATAATGTTGTGATTAACTATTGAACTCAAATTTGCCGTCCTGCGGTCTTGCATATTTGCATGTATAAGTGCTTAATCACTACTTTACTTTTGTCATTAATCCTAGAGTAAAACCCAAACTAGTCTCTGCTTACTTTACTTGTATCATCACTTAAGCACGAAAACACCTCAATAACGGCAAGACACTAGTTGTTTTATATTTCCAAATGTTTAATAAAAGAGAAAAAAAACAGCAATTCTGACTCCTTCAAAACGAAGACTCTGTTGTTTTAAATTGAAAAGTTTGATACGGTAGTTTCCTGCGTGCCACTTCGCACGTTGAAAAACTTTAATAAATGTATCATATCTTGTAGCAACAATACCGCAAATGCTATTGAGGTTAAGTTTCCCAGTATATCGATTTAGATATCCATACGCAGGTGTATGTCTATTATTTATGTGTGCTGTTACTAGCTAAGTACATGGTATCATCTCAATACATAATTAATGTAAAATGAACTTAGCTTCAATCTTTATTTGGCAAGATAAAATCAAAAACACACCATTTACATTTATGCGTTAAAGCCATCAGTGGAGATGCGCACTTGCATTCAAACTGCGTACTCAAACGCTTGCGCGTATATAGTCGCGGCTATGTTAATGATTCTCCGTAACGGTTTAATTTTTGATCAAGCGACACAATGTAATGCAATGCTAAATAGTATATTAAAGTACGAGTTTCATAAGGCATGATTTTGCCCACGAGGGTCAAGTTTAGAAAACGAGCCGCAGGCGAGTTTTCTAATGAACGAGTGCGACAAAAAGCCTTATGAAACGAGTCCTTTATACTATTTTTTCTATTTTGCATTGTAAATTGGATAATAAATACTTAATAAAAATCTCATTAAAAATGTTGAGTTTTATTTTTTATAATGAGTTGGTCACATTGACATACGATTGACATTTGACGAATTCAAAATTCAAATTCGGCTATTTAAATTGTTTTAAACAATATATTTTCATAATATAGTCTCTGTAAACTGTAAAAAATGAGTGATACTGAGACAAATTTATCTTGTACGCACCACAAACTGCGTGAAATTGCGGATAACGCCGTCATAAATTTATTACCGAAAAAATCAAAAAGCAGTATACTGGAAAAATGCTACCATCACATTTGAACTATGGGCTGTACAGAATAATGTCAACACAATATCTGAAAACTTTATTTGGCATATTTTGAATTACAAGGTAAAAATAAGAAATCATCTAACCTTATGGTCTATGTATTCCATGCTTCGTTCTTGCTTTTCCATTTATAAAAATACAGACATATCAAAATATACTAAATTACAAGCCTATTTTAAAACGATTCTCTGAGGGATACGAGGCTAAGAAATCTAAAATTTTATGCATTGAAGATATTAATAAATTTTATAGAAGAAGGTTCTGAGCATTGTATTTAGGCAATAAAGGTACGATATTATTTGCAAAATGTATTTTTTTATGTAATGGATTAATTTTAGATCGTTTTAATAATGGGTTAGTCACAGGTGCCTGTAGACGAGATGAATTAACAAATATGTCCATACATGATTTAGAATTTAAGAGTGATATTATTTTGGTGACAGTACCTAAAACAAAAAATAATATCGTAAGAGTTTTTGCAATTACGGATGAAAGATGGATTACTTAATTAAAAAATATGTCGCCCTGCGACCAAAAAATATTAATCATTCAAGATTCTTCCTTACATATCGCAATGGTTATTGTATATCGTGCCCGATTGGAATTAATACGATTGGCAAAATGCCTAAATTAATAGCTGATTTTCTAAAATTGCCCAAATTCAGAGCTTTATACTGGACATTGCTTCAGATTTCTAGTGCTACACAACTTAGCAGACGCAGGCAGTGATTTGCTGACTATAAAACGTCATGGTGGATGGAAGTCAATCTGCGGTAGCTGAGGGTTACATCGAAACATCTATTAAAAGTAAAGTGGCTGTAGCGCACAACTTATCAGGGCCAAGTACATCTGGTCATTCTAGAGTTATATCATCGAATGATTCTCAATCACAAGAGTCTACCATTAAAGCCGATAACATAACTCAGCAAAACTTTGTTACGAAGAATTTGCCTGACATAACATACATGCTCACAGATACTTGTTCCGTCAGTGTAAATGTATAAGTAATTCCACGTTTCATAACAATAACAATGTAAACTAAATTTGTATAGAATTTTTGATTAAAGTATTTACAATTTACATGCATTAAACGTCAATTTTGCTTTCTGTCATAATGTATTCAATACAGCCAACCTATAGAAATGAAAAAAGGCGTATCACAATGAAGCACTTTTCAATACGCAAAAGCGTGTTACAATTGCGTTTTTATGAACGCAAAATAGAAAAAAAACATTTTGTGTTCTAATCAAATAACAGATGCATATATATAATCAGAATTTCATGTCCCTTGTATTGTCCATATTGTATTTTTACCAACATAAAGGGTAATATTCCACGAAATATGTTATTTTTCCTTGCTCCTAAGCAAATTTCCTCAAGTGGGGCAAAATTACTTCATTTATTGAAGTATTCTTCCATCAAAGTCGGTTTACCTGGCAAAATTACACCTAATTTGTGGTAATCTGATGTTTACCCTCTTTTTGGTGTAATTTTACCTTATATTTCATATGTTTTTTCACATACCAGTGAGGTAAATTTACCATCATTTTTTAGAGAGTATATGGAAAAATGCCGAATAATTCGGAAATATTGTCATTTGTGATGGAGCTAAGTTTCTAACCTGACATGTGGAATATCTACGTATTTGATGTAAATTTATTATTGCTTATGGCTCAATACGTTGGTTAAAACGTAAAATAAGATATGTAATACACGCTCAGGTATGTCAAAGTGACAGATAAAATTTATATTTTAGATATTACTCCACTCTTTATCACCCTTCAATATGCTTCGGCTTCGATCTCCCCATTCCGCGTCATCCCACCTTTCAATTCAGCGGCGACACAATTTTCCGATAAAAAAAAAATCTCCTCCTATCAATACATCGCCGTATTAACCCGGGAAAACTATTGGCGCCCGTCCAAAAATTATTAGCACATCGCGGTGCGCCGGCCCCGATATCGTCAGGATGCCCGGCACGTACTTCCGCCATCCAAAGGGTCCGTATTAGGCAGCGTTATAATCCGGAATATTGCCGGGATCCCAGCCGAACGGGGATTATTCCCGGAATTGCGCCACCGACCGGACCGAAAGTTTGACGATAAATATTTCCCTCGCCTCGTCAGCTCAACTCTTTCTCGCCGAGCGCGGCATTGTTTTCCGAATATAATTCCATTCAGATTTCCTCGGCGAGATTTATCCCGAAGGCATCCTGGATTTGACTTTTTGAGTACGTCTAAATAATAAATAATACAATACTCTTCGGTTAAGACCTGGTCTCGTTCGTTTTAAATCAGTCATTTATCCGCCCAATTCTTTCTCACTGCCAGTCTTAAGAGGATCCTTAGAGAAATCCTTGGACAAAGAAGAAAAAAAAACGGCTTGCGAAAAAGCAGCCTGTCGGAAAATTAATTTCCAGTAAAAGACGCAAAGACAGATGGCGCCACACGCATACTGAAAAGCGCTATACGCATATAGGGCGTGGTCACAAGGCAAGAGCGAATTGCATTGCTTTTTGCTAGTTTATTTCCGTTTTGAATGTGGATGGAGAGTCGAGAAGACGCACGAGTGAGATAAAATTGCGATCTAGCGGTGGTTTTCCTCGAATATGAATTGCTTTTAATTAAATGCGGTTTTGAAGGAATGCTTATAAATGCTTTTGAGAAACGTATGAGCTAAGAAAGAAAGAAACAAGCGAGTATGCGTTTATAATTAAATACTTCTATTTTTTTCTGAATACTCTCAGAACTTGAAAAAAAAAATATCTTGATCATTACGTACTGCTGTGTACTGATGGTACCAGCATAAATGCAAAATGAATTTAAAAAAAAATGAAAATTTAAATTAACTAGCTCAGCGGATAAAAAAATAAAGGGCGCATAAGAGCACCTAATCCCAAGGTTATTTTTACAATTGAACTAATCATGAAAAATAAAATGTGAGCGTTTGAAAATTTTGACTTTCTTTAATTACTCTAACAATTGAAATGGTTGATTCAAAAATAAAAAAAAAGAAATTTTGAATGACGTTAACAATCATTAAATTTATTTTTATAAAAAAAAAACATTTAATTACAATTAACACCGGAAAAATCAAACCTTGGACTGAGAGTCCTGGCCAAAATTAAAACCTGCTTGAATCTAATTTACTAAAGGACAATTCAAATCCTTTCAATTCCAATTCCAAAGCAAAGAGGTAAATTTGTTCTAGAAGAAAATCCTAATTCACAAAAAATCCAGGTGGTCTCAAAATTTAAAACAACCTAAATTTATTTAAACGTGGACAAAACAAATAAATTAATAAAATTGAAATTTAATTACAAGCACAATGCCTCTTTTCACCTAAACCGAAGTGATTAACTAAGAAAACTAAGAAACGGAAAAATAAACTCTTTAAACTAAAAAAACAATACCTTCTAGAACAATTACAATAGCAGATCAATTTAAACGAACAACATTTTTAAAATCAAATGAATTTACAAAAAGGCAGCAAAGAAAATAAAATTTAACTGTACTTACACGACATCGTTCAAGTAACTGAGCTGCAAGGATAAACACGGTCGCATATATATAATTTAATATTATATATATATAATTTACAATTACGTGCGCTCGCAACGCAGAATTCGTCTAAGAAAATTCTAGAATATTACATTGAACAATATATATACAATACTGGTGAACGCAAAATGTACAACTAAATGAATTTAATTTAAACAACTAAACAATTAAAATACTTAAATTCATCAAACAATACAATTAACAAAATCTTTTCAAAATAAAAAAAAAAATAGTGATTGTGGAAACTCTTGCGTAGCATTGATGAAGATAATTTGGAATGAATAAAAATACAAATTTGAATTTTCGAAATCCGGGGTGCCAGACCACAGCAGTACTTACAACTTTGTTACTAAATAATAATAATAATATTAGCGTTAATTAATAAATAAACTGCAGAGAAAAGTGTATTCTTTAAATATGAAACTACTGTTATTTATCAATTTCAACAGAGGAATAGCATCCACAACATTTCAATTTGTTTTTTACATTGGCCTTATAAGAACCTCAAGATTTCGACCAAAACATGTAGGTGTTTAAGAATAGTAATAAACAAGGATGGAATGAACACTATTTGATTGCATTTGAAAACTTATCCATTCAAGTAGAAAACATTTAACATTATAGGCATAACAATAATATCGCCTTTTATTCATTCATTCATTCATTACAGTTGGGGCGGGCACTTAATGTCCAGGCTCGAACTAGGTGCTCATTGTACCATCCCTATTAAGCTTCTTATTTCCACTCGAACAGCTTGGTGTTCTCTATAAAGCCTAGTATCTTGCCCAGTGGGAACTTGAGAACCTTCGAGAGCTCCAATAGATCTCTCCCGAAATATTTCTGCCTGAGTACCTTCAATTCCTCACATGTGCAGATTACATGTAAACTCGTTTCTTCCTGAAGTTCGCATCTTCTGCACCACGGTTCGCTTACTCGACCTGTGTTGATAGATTGCTTTTCAGGGGACAGTGTCCAGTTACCAGCCCAGTAATAGTTTTAGCTTCTTTCTTGCTGCGCCTGAGTAGGTTATCAGAGAATCTAGCATCCCCATCCCCTATTAGCGCTTTGATATGGAGTTGACCTTCAGTCGACCTCCATTTCTTTGTACTTTCTTTATCTAACCTGGTCTATATCTCCCTTCTTGCGGAATCCTTAGTAATTCCACATACGGGCTGTCGACCCATGAAGTGTCTCTTAGAGCTCTCCTTGGCTAGTTCGTCGGGTATTACATTGCCCTTTATATCCTCATGTCTCGGCACTCAAATCAGAGACACAGTGTACACTGTAAAAAAAGTTCTAGTAAAATTACATGTAAAATCGTTGGTAACAAAGTTGCCTACAATTTTACAGGTAAATTTGCTTCATAAGATAAAATTTCTACCATCTTGTAAATTTCACATGCCGATGTATTTTTCAAAGATTGTACTGTAAAATTCGCAAATAATATTATTATTATTATTATTATTATTATTTGATGGCCTTGGTATCACCCATTAGCCACTTGCTGCTACCTAAAAACCCGAATGAACAAAAGGATATACAAACACAAAATTTTCACACCCGGGGTCGATCGGGTGACTAACAGTAAACAAACAGGTAGACCCCTAAGGATAAAAGGATTATACCCACAAAGGAACAATTACAAAGGAAAACTCAATCTAAATTTTAATACCTGCCTCATTTAAAAAACTATGTAGACGCTGGAAGATATTGACATTTTGTGTTGTTAAAATATGATTAATATTCATTGGTGCCTGAACTCCCATCCTTATTAAATCTTTATATAAGATGTTACTTTTAATTATCGTTTCTGGACAGCCAAATAATATATGATTTGTATCAGCCCGTTCTGAGCAGAATTTGCAAAGGTCTGTATCTACAATCTTAATCTTTTTAAGGTGTGCGGGAAATCTACCATGATCAAATGCTAATCTCGTAATTTGAGCATACATATTTCTCTTAACATATACACCATCTGTCCAATGCCTATTTTTAATTTTCGGATAAATAAGATAATAATTGGTGGGTCTTTCCTGGTATGCCATCTGATATTGCCTTTCCCACTTTAATTTGCATTTTGACTTAAGTTCTAAAACGGCGTCCGTGTATGGTACCCGGTGCTGGTACGGCCTATCACTATCTCTAGCTTCTTTGGCAAGATTATCAACAATTTCGTTACATACCAAATTGGAATGACTTTTTATCCAGATGAAAATTATGTTTTTACCCATATCAGTTAAAGTTTTATATAAAGAGATTATCTCACCAATATACGGAGAGGCTTTCATATTAATATTTTCAATGCTTTCTAATACACTCTTTGCATCGGTGAAGACCAAGAAATTGTTGTTATTATTTGTTAATACATTTTCCAGCGCAGTTATAATGGCGATAGCTTCTGCTGTGTATATACTAGCTTCTTTTGGTAAGGGGGTTTTTATTTGTGTATGCGATACTGGTATATATACTGCACATCCTGTACACCTGTCATTTTTGGAGCCATCCGTATAAATATGTATGTAACCTTTATATTTATCAACTATTCCATAATAAACGATTTTATTCTGAATGAAATTATTACTGAATGGTGGATATATTACCTTTGGTATGCAAAGAACATGATCTAATGGAAAATCAAAGATTACAGACGATTTACTGGTCATTATATTGAAGATAAACTAGCAGTATCCGCAAACGCTTTAGCGATAGGCGGTGAAGTTTTCTTTGACCAGTATTTTCCCGTTAAGTCATACATGTTTAATCTACAAAAACGATGAAATAGATGACTGTTCTGTAGTGCTCGAACTTTTAACACAAATCTGCCTGTTATCAATTCCCTCCGTAAGGCAAGAGGTAGTTCTCTGGCTTCTACATACAATGCTTGCACTGGCGTTGATCTCATTACGCTCAAACATGATCTTAGTGCATTATTGTGTACAATATCCAGGCGTTTCAGTAATGCTGAGGAGGCTGCACCATAAAACATACTGCCATAATCCATTATAGACCTAATGCAGGCTCTATAAATAAGTAAAGAAGTCTGCCTATCGGCACCAAACGAAACTCTACTTGCTATTTTTAAAATATTGCATGCTTTACTTGTTTTAGCAACTGTTGTTTCTATATGACTCCTCCAATTCAGCTTAGTGTCCAAAGTCATTCCTAAGTACTTGACCTGGTTTCTAACTGGAACATTAATATTATCTAAGCATAACTGTTGGATTTCAGGTGTACAATGACGGGTAAATATCAACGAATTGCATTTATTGTAAGAAATTTCAAAACATTTCTTATCACACCATTGCCTGAACATAGCCATTGCATGATTGAGAATTACTTCACATTCATTATATTTTTTACATTCCGCATATAGAACAAAGTCATCCGCATATTGAATGATTTTCATATGTGGTATTGACAAATCACGTGTATATATGTTAAATAAAAGCGGACTTAGTACCGAACCCTGCGCAATACCTCTAGACACATACCTAGGCCCTAAGAGTGAATTGTTTCCCTCTTTATATATAATTTCCTACTCTTATACAAGTTTACAATATTGCAACAAAGGTGATCTGGAATGTTACATTTTTCCAACATTTCTTGCAAATGTTGCAAATTTATGTGATTGTAAGCATCCTTAATATCTAAGAAAAGGGCGGCGACATACTGATTTTGAGTAAGATTAATTTGTATGTCCGTAATTAATTGTGAAAGCGCATGCTGTGTGCTAAAACCTGGTCTAAAGCCATACTGTTGGTTCGTCAACAAATTGTTGCTTTCCATCCACCATTCCAAACGAAATTTTATAAGCCTCTCTAGGGTTTTAAATATACATGATAATAAAGAAATAGGGCGAATATTATCGGGCCTATCACCTGATTTATTAGGTTTCAGTAGTGGAACAATAACTGTATCTTTTAACTCTTGCACCATATCACCTTCTAGATAGATTTTATTGTACAAATCAAGCAACAATTGTTTAGCGGTAAGTGGCAAATGATTGATCATTGGATATAGGACGTTATCTATTCCTGGAGACGTATTTGTATTACTTTTAACTGCAATATCAAACTCACGTATTGTGAAAGGGCGACTGAGTACATGTTCTAAATCCTTATGACTAACGTCTTTCTCAATATCAAATACTACTGTATCAGGTGTTAGCCCTTGTAATACTTCCAACAGCACTTCATCAGAAAAGGTACTTTTAACCGGGTACTTATGTTGCATGATTCTTACTTGTTCCCAAACTTTTTTGACCTCGGTATTTACGTTTAATCTTTCACAATAATTCACCCAACTCTGACGAGCTTTCATTTTAAGAAATTTTTTAGTTTCGGCACATATTCTTTTGTATTCAATATAGTTCCCAGAGTAGGATTGCTTTTATATTATATAGTGACTCTTTACGTAGCTTAACGCTATCATTACACGATTTATCCCACCAACAAGCAACCGGTGCTTTTTTGGAAGGGTTTTCTTAATTTTAACAATTTAATAGCAGCTTTATTATAAACTTTTTAATGAAAATGATAAACGTTTTCCAAAGACGCCTCTATTAGATCTGTAATTTTGTCCAGTCTGCATCAGAATAGTCCATTTACTTGTAGAGTAATTAAAAAATTATGGATTTCGTCTCCCTCCAGGCAGATATTAAGAAAAAAAAAAAAAAGTGTACAGTTTTATCTACAAAAATAATAATTAAAACGATGATAATTAATAATAAGACAATAATTATGAACAGAATAAATAATAATTATAAAAAGGAAAAAAAAAGAAGAAAAAAGGTCTTGATCCTCACAAAATTCTTTAATGTATCGCACGACCGGTTTCACTCTAGCCGAGCATCCTCAGATCAGCTACAGAAGTATCAATCAATGAGAGAGTGTAAATCATTAACAATTAGTAATGTATAGAGTTAAAATATTTATATGTCAATAAGAGAGATAAGCAAAATTAAAAAAAATTAAATTAAAAATTATTTAAAATATACTTATAAATTCAAAATCAGTTTAAAAAATAGTCAAGATTTAAAAAACATAAGTAAAATTAGAAAATGCAATGTAAAAAAGCAGAATAAGTAAAATATGTAAAGAATAAACCAATAATTATAAAGAATAAACCTGAATGGAAACGAATATGCAACAAAGCCCCATAGCTACCTACGGAGCTGAATATATAATTACAGCGAAAATGTTATAGTGGGAATGGGAGTACATCGGAAAGAATGGCAATTGACAGTACAATAATTTATCTATGTCTTATTTTTATCTTCATTTCTTCCGCACTTTGCGGACGATTTTAATAAGCAATATCTTTCACTTTTCCCCAAAAATAATAGTCTAAACATGTCAGGCCTGGCGATACATCAGATTTGATTAATTCGGGACAATTGTTTCGGGAACACGTGGGTTCCTAATTATCAACCGAAGACCGAATGAATTCCGTAACAATAAGAAAGATCTATTACCTAAACATGCAACGTTATCTCCCTTTAAAAAGGAAACCTGCTTACAAGTGCCTTTTCTACCAAGTCTACCAAAACAAGCGAAACAAAGGCTGCGATCGGAACCAGGTTCAAAGAGCACATAACATGTTATCGATATGGTAGACTTTAGTCATCCAACCTTGTACAATATATAAACGATACCGGACATAGAATCGACATAGAAAACTTTGAATTAGTGAAAAATGTAGAATCACAGAAAGAGTGAGACGTATACGAAACCATATATATCAAAAAACATTCAAATAACTTATTGTATAGGGAAGCAACACCCCTGCAGCACTCCAGTTTGATTTATTTATGAGGATAGAAAAGAAAATGTTCACATTCTTCGCTAATTCTTGGTATTTCGAAGGCATATTTAGGTAATAGGTTTTTTATTACTTTTACGGAATTCGTTCGATCTTGGTTGATAATGAGAACCCACATGTTCCCGAAACAATTTTGCCGAATTATACACAAAAAAATCTATTATCAATCTGAATATTTTTATTTATTCAGAAATCGAAACTTAATATATTTTTAAATGAACTAAATCTCGTTGGTTAGAACATAAGACTAAATTCTCTGAAAACACAATATATCCTTAGAACAAACACTAGAAATATTTGCATTGATGTATATTTCCTCCAAATGAACATTGTTATTGTTGTAAGCAATAAATCTGTGCAATCATAGTAAGAAAGTCGATAGATTGAAAATAAAATCCCTTATACGTTTGGTATAATGAATTACTATATAAAATTATTAAATATTTTGTACTGAAAACATGAAATATCAAATTGAAGTTACCATAATATTGAAACATTTGAAACGAATTTTACCCCACCATTTATTGCATTAAAACTTATCTGTCATTGATTCCCTCTTTTTTAGGAGGGTTTAGGGGGTTTTGCATATACATACGCTTTACTTGGCGTCACTTTTTGATTGACCAGCGAACAGTGTTGTTGGTTGTGAGTGTAAGTAAATCTAAATGGATACCCCAGCCGTTTCACAGCTACTTAAAGAATCGGGTGGAATGGGGCTGATGCACATATGCTACCATTAAAATATTGGAAAATAAGTACGTACATACGTGTTATCTAATGTTAAAGGATTACTGGTTTAAAAAACTTTGAAATAATACTTAGAGTCAGCGCGATTGTGTCGATAATATATGAACATGTGTGTACATTAACAAACATATGTAGGTATTTACTAGTTATTAGTTCTCAGTAGGTAATACCAGCAAATTATTATACTGATTAAAATTATATCAGTAACAACGCCGAATGATACCAGACTCAGGCATTGAGTGGGAAGTATCCCGAGAACACAGTCGCAACGACGGATACGCATAACATTATACTCTACGCATCATATCCGTGCGCCTCTCTTGGAGTACCCCGTTACACTACCTTCTCTCAAACATTGTAAAATTATAAAGTATGACAGTAAATTTATTTAATTACATAATACTTCTTTATTTATTAATTTTCCGCTACCGAAGTTGTTTGGTGTTACCGACACAAAATTAGTAGATAATTATTACCCTTGAATAGTAGAAATGCTTAGATTAAGCAGGTAAGTATTATCAATATACTTATATTTTGGAAGTAAATAATGGCAATACTTCAAATAATACCTTTAAGTACTTCTATCAAATGTACCTAAATTACTAAGGCATAAATATGATAGTTTCCAATAGAGAAAATCTATTTACTCAAATCTAAAATAAATATTTTTGTGGTGAAAATATTATATGTTCATGATGATTTTAGTATATTGATTACATTTGAACTAAAAAAATGTTTCGTCTAACAAATTCACGGGTTTAGAAAATCGAACAAATTTTATTCTCAATATAAATACATCATCTTCTTGCTTATATAGGAAGTCATGTTATATTCAATGTGATGCATTCAATATATTCAAATTGAGTAATTATTTTTTTGTGACACAGTATAGATTTTCTTATAGTTCCCTATTTTACAACAAATTAAATATTATATGAATTTAAACTTGCAAAAATTAATATTAACGTAACAGACTCACAAACAAATGAAATCTTACTTATTCCTATAGCATTGCTATGTAATATGTGTCTCACAGAATTTTAATTTTATAATATGTGGAATATATTTCATACCGAAAAAAAATGTGTTATACAACGTACAACAAACGTATTAAAATAATAATAAGAGAACTTTGACTGTGGCTAAATAAATGCGCCAGCGGTATGTAAAAATATACTATAAGTTTTCGATTTTAAAAAGTTACTAGATTCTTCCCGTTACTACCTGAACCGTCAAAGTACTCGTTTGTTCCGAAACTTACTCGATTCTACGTGATTCTACCCATCGCTATCTGTAACTAAACAGATTATAACTGATCCAACTAGAATTATTGAAACTACTTACTGTAACCCTTGATAGATTTTATTATGGTTACAGAAGATACCGAATATTCGCCTACGAGCAACTAATTATTTTACCAATATACTTTAAAAAAAAAATCCTTTAAGTTCTGTGGCGCCATCTTTGAATAAAGTGCTACACTTCTACGATGGATGTGACATTACTTAACACTGGGCAAGATAGTGGAAGAGAATACTTCTTTACAGCGACTAGACATGATCGTATTTTGTCCACAGATCACTTACATGTAGATATCTATCTTAACGTTAAAAGCCGTTCCTATGTTGTGAGCGGGCGGAAGCACCAGGGTGGGGTAAAGGGAAATAATTGTGCAGGCAACCAGTAATACACTTATGTTTCTCATAGGTATTTTATTGCCAGGAGCTAAATAGCATAAGCGACTAATTCATGAAAAATGAGTTAATGTGTTTCTTAGTATGATATGCAGTGTCTGTATTTAAAAAAAAAAACATGTAAAGCAATTCTTAACAGTCTATCTTTAGTAAAGTCCTCATGGAAAATGTTAAAGAATTTAAATTAACACTTCTACGCATGTTTATGTTGAAATTAATTTTTGCTAAAAATACATTTTTATTGAAAATACATGTTATTTTTAATGATTATATGTTATGCACTTTCGGATGTGAAAAGCATACCAGATTGGGTGGCATTCTCTCCCACAAAAAAAAACCCTCTCTAGGGCCTCCGAACAATTGTGTGCATATCACTTAAGGGTGCTGTTGGAATTTTCATTTCTTTAACACCGCGAAAAAAGCAAAGTCCCAGTCGACCCGTTAGAGACTTAGCCTTTATCGGTGTTCCTTTGCTATTTACGATTATGTAAAAGTAATTTTGGAATTGGTCATGTACTTCATTCTACCGTCTCCTTCGAATTATGTTTATATATTTCTTTTGGACTTGTATTTTCACATCTCCCTTTTCCGACAGTACATCCTGCTCTAAGTACCTGTTACAAAGCTGTCATTTACAAAATCGTCACCATAGGAAGTGCTTGGAGTACTAAAATGATATGATCTAAACTATACTACTGAAATAATAAAATACTAACTATAATAAGAAAATAAAACAAACTCCTAATTGGTAAACCAAACGATTAAATTAAATAAAGGATCCTTTTCGCTTGGAATATAACACTGCGTGCGATTTAAAACACAAATTTCTACGAGAGCCACAAGACAACTGTAAACTAACAAAACATGGGTCAAAAAGACGAGAAACATCCAATGTCTTCTTTTATACTGTCTCTAATGCGTACCATTATATGGGTTGCATAACTGTGAGGTCTCCCACTCACCTTTCTGTAGCTTGCCCTCAAAATTTGCCAATGATAGGGTATTCAGTTAAATATCTGTATATGAGTGATCTGTGATTTTGTCGACTCTTGGGAAATCAGTAGGTGACGCCAACCCACACACATGAGATAAATGAACATGAATATAGCCAATTGTTGTAAAAAAATATTCACTTCCTTTATCTTACCCATCCCTATAGTAACTATACAATTACCGTGGAGGCAAATCACAATGTTTCATGATTTAAGCTTTGGAGTGGAATAGCAGAAACGTGTGGGAAGTTGCATAATGGAAAAATAAAAATTTGCTTAAGCAACTTGTAAAGCACTGACGTATAAATTTTAACAGCATCCAAAGCTGATATATCGTCAATAAAGGATTTTAAAGAACCATAAAATGCTAGCAGTTAAACAAGAATATTACAATAATACCTAAAATGTGCAAGAATTCTTAATCAGAAAGTTAAATATGTTTGAGATAGTTTGAGTGCAATTATTTTACCTAATGGAGATATTTCTCCTTCTAGGGCTGTGTAAGAAAATAATATTTAAAAGCGTCGATTAAATTTATGTTACAAAAATGCATATGGCTCAAAAAAGGATTCAGATTGCCCTCAAACACGTTTCTGTTATTTACATTTTATTAAAACTGTTTTTAAGGAATCAGCCACATTCTGCTCTTTAGCGCATAATGCTATTTAAAATAATTACCGCTACAGTAGCTTTTTTGCTTTCGATTAATGTTCATTTTAATTAAATGATCACGGGTTTGTACAATAATATACAATGTATGTGCTCTCAAAAATAAATTCTTACATAATGAACTGAATGCCCTTGATTGACAATACAAGCAATAAGAAGACGCCCGCATCATGAACTTTATGTAATTGTCTTTTTATATAACATATATTTGAACGACCGAGAAAATCATCCAACTAAATAGATTCCAGCTGTATGTTCGTTGAAAAGTTGCTGAAAGTGACAAAATTAGTTATTCTGTTTAATAATTGGTTGTTTTACACAATGATTAATGCTTTCGATGTATATAGTTTTATTTGCCTTTATAAATAAATAAATTTGAACTCAGTCTGGTCTGAGAATCGCCGAATATATATTTATCCTTGTAGCACCAAGTATTTATAAAATATGTATTTTTATAGCTGAAAAATATTAAAGCCTATATTTTATAAATATGTGGTGCTACTTGGTGAGATTTTTAAATACCTAAAGTTCAGATTTCAGGTTCAAATAACGCCAGTAGAAAGTAATGAGTTGCAAAACCAACTTATATTGGTAATCCAAACAATCCCATTTAGGCAGTTAGCTCTTGAAATCAATATCCCATAGGTCATCAGGTTGCTAAATCTCAACCTTTTTATGAAAACAATAAGCTTTTTCGACTGAACTTCTAGAACACGATTTGAAATAGAGTTCGTGACGAGGGCTGCCTTCTGAAACATATTCTTTGGAGCGATGAATTGATATTTCATAGATATGAAATTTTTAACACTCGTAGCTTTTACCGTTGGGTACAGTAAAATTCGTACGAATTTCGTTACGAACCCGCGAAAGAAGTTTCCTGGTAAGGTTTGGCTAGGCATAATATACCATACCTTGCCGTTACTGAACAGATTTACCTACCGAATGATCTAGATTATATGTGGGCAACAACCAGCCCGCTGTAAGATTTGATCCGGCCCGCGAGACATTTTGAAAAATCCAATTAAAAAATATACACTACTTACTCATTCTCACTGCAAATGAGGAAGATCGAGGATATGGGGTTGTCGCTTGCTCCGCGGAAATCAGTGAGCGAGCAAGCCGAGTGGCGGCGATCCATCAAAGAGTTCAGGCGGAAATAAGCTTTGATTCTTCCGACAGGCGATATCCTAGCGAACTGGCAGTGCCGTCAATTTGCTTTTGACTTTGTGTAACTCTGAGTGCTCTAATTATACTTTTGTTATTAAGTTTATCGAACGAAAAGTAAACGAAAATGAGTGTCTGGGAGAAGAACAAAAGTAGATGCAGAAGGTGTCAGTTTCAAGAAAAATGGACTGAAGAATTCTTTTTATTTGCACAATGGTAAGCCTATTGTTTGCTGTGTAATGAATCCATTCAGTGATGAAAGAATTCAATATAAGAGGCATTACTCAACTAAACATCTCATGCTGCACTCACTGACAGGACAAATAAGAAAAGTAAAATCCAGAAGCTTACCGTAAATTTGGAAAAAACAGCAGCAAATGTTTCATAAACAAAAAACACAACTTCATAATGTTGTGGAAGCTAGTTTTATAGTTAGTTCAAAATTAGCAAAGTAATTAAAACCATTTGCCGAAGAAGAATTTATCAAGGAGTGTATGTTAGAAGTTTGCAGTGTTTTGTGTTCTGAAAAGAAAAATGAATTTGAAAAAATTAGTTTGTCAAGACGATCTGTTGCCCGACGTATAGAAATGATGGCTAATGATATAAAAACAACATTGACTGACCGTATGGCTGGTTTTAAATCATTTTCCATAGCATTAGACGAGAGCACCGATTTGTTTGACACAGCTCAACTAGCTATATTTATTCGAGGTGTTCATAAACAGTTCACTGTTACTGAGGAATTGCTTGCTTTACAGTCGCTAAAAGGAACCACTACAGGAGAGGACATTTTTAATGAAGTTAAAAAGGTATTCACAAGTTTTGGTTTGTCATGGTCAAAATTAGTTGGTGTATGCACAGATGGTGCACCTTCTATGGTCGGCTTACGTAAAGGTTTCATCGGAATTTTGTATGAAAAAGCAACTGAATTAACTGTGCAAAAAGATGATTTGATAGTCCTTCATTGCATTATCCACCAACAGAACTTGTGTTCTAAGTCCATTCGACTCCAGAATGTTATGAATGTGGTAGTAAAAACCATTAATTTTATTCGATCCCGAGGGCTTAACCATCGTCAGTTCAAGGCGTTTTTGGATGAAACATCAGCCGAATATGACGACGTAACATATTATTGTAAAGTCAGATGGTTAAGCAAAGGAAAAATGCTGAAACGGTTTTACGAGTTTAGAAGTGAGATAGCAGATTTTATGCAAATAAAGATAAACCACTATCTGAATTGAGTGACCCAAAATTAATATGTGACTTAGCATTTCTGGTCGACCTTACAGGCCATTTGAATGATTTAAATTTGAAACTTCAAAAACAAGGAAAGTTAGTAAATAATTTGTATAGCCATTTGAAAGCGTTTCAAAACAAAATTCGCTCGTGGGAGGCACAGTTGCTGTCTGGTAACATTTACTATTTCACCACGCTCTCTGCGTATGAAAATACTGCTTATGCTCAATATGCTGAAGAACTCAAGTTACTGTCGGAGCAATTTTCGAACAGATTTAGCGATTTTAAAAATATGGAAGACAGTTTCAATTTATTAGCTACTCCAACAAAGAGTAATGTGCAAAATGCTCCAATACACTTGCAAATGGAGTTGAACGAGCTTCAAGAAAACTCACTCCTAAAATCTAAATTTGAAGACGTGGAGTTATGCGATTTCTACAAAAAAATATCTCGAAGAAGACCACTTTCCGGAGCTTAGAAAATTCGCAAGAAGATTGATTTGTGCGTTTGGCAGTACTTATAAACGCGAACAGTTCTTTTCAATGATGAAAGTTAATAAATCAAAACATCGTAGAAGGCTGACTGACGATAATTTGAAAAATTCTTTACGTCTTTGTATCAGTGGAATTCATCCAAACATCGATGGATTAGTTTCCCAAATTCAAGCTCAAGGGTCTCATTGATTTCGTTGTCGCTATTTAACTTTCGTAGTTTGTAATAATTCTAAATTTCACGATTTAATTATAATTTTGTACCTATTTTTTTCATTTAATTTTCTTATTTTAATAAATTGCATTATAATAACGTTGTGGTATTATTTCATGTCTGATATCTATCCCTAAAAATTATGAACACTACTTTAAAACACTACTTTAAAATGCACTACTTTTAAACGCGGCCCGCGAACGTATTTGCATACTAAAGTTTGGCCCACAACATGTCAAAGGTTGCCCATACTCGATCTAGATGCTACTAAACACCTCTATGTTTTGGCAGGAGTTATAGATAATATACCAGTATTTATACACACTCGTGTTGAGAAGAATGCAACATGCATTCGTGATCTACGATTCGAACGCCTTTTAAGGAACGAAGCGAAATACAGAGAACTCAATTCACACAGAATGATTAATCCTTCTGATGTATATAGTTTCATAAACCTCTATAAAAAAATAAATTAGAACTCAGGCTGGTCTGAGAATTGCTGAATTTATATTAATCCAAGTAGCACCAAGTATTTTACCTAGTCTACACAACTCGACGTGTTTCGTTTACTTGCTGATAAAGCATCCTAGTTCGTAATATATCTCCCATGTATTCGGCGATGGTACTTTATGGTCGCTAAATAAAATACGAATGCGTTTTGAGTGCCGAACCAAAGTAAGGCGTTTTTCTATAGCCTTAGTTTTAAGTTCTTCCAAATTCTGGAATGATGTTAGTTAGTGTCATTTTAGATTCTGAAGATTATAGGAAGTTAACGCTTTAGGAATCGGCATAAGGTAATATGGCAGGCATTGTTCATAGGGACGACATTTTCGCCATTTTAAGGTACTGTCACCGATTTTTGTGTTAGTGTGCGGGGTGACTCATTTACCGTTAATTGTTTTTGGACATCTGTGATACTAGAAGCAACAAACATCCAATCCAGTCTTTTTAAAATTTCTTACAGAATTTTTAATAGTGGTACTACGTTTATAAGCTTTGGCAAATAGTTTTCCTACCTGATATGGAGTCACCGTATGATCGGGATTGTTTTTTAACCATGTTGTGGTGGCAGGGGTTGTAAAATATTTTAAGTGGTCCAAAAAATGACACATCCAGAGGTTGTAACCTATGAGTGTAATGAGGATGCACACAAATTATTTGTTTGTCTTCTTTGGCAAACATCACTGCTTCTAAATTCTTACGATTTGCATACTCAGTGAGAATTAACAAGGTCTTATTGTTCTTGGAGGAATGTGAGTATTTGATATTATTATCAAGTTATTTGCAAAAGAGTTAATCCGTCTTCCAAGCGGATTCTTAATATAAACTCCGAGACATGATGGGGACATCGTCTTATCTACAAAACGGCAGTAAGCATCTGTCAAATAATAGCAGTCCTAATATTAGCAAGTGCTGTTTTATGTTTGTTGTAATGTAGGAAACTTTACTAGTCGTAATAACAAAGTTATTGCTGTTTGGACGTGAACTTTGCAATTTTCAGAATTTCGTTATTATTTTGATGGTGAGTTCAACGGCAAGGAAAGCATAAGTAAATTATTTACAACTACACTTTTTTGTGCTTATTAATTGACATGTATTTTCTATAATGTGTTATTTGTTTATTTCAAATATTTAATATATTATAACATAACCAGAAAATGTCCCAAAGAGGCAAGATGGTGCTATTGGTATGGGGCAACATGGGGACATCATTATCTCACTCTTCAGTCTGGTCCGTTATGCCTGGATATGCCATTATGCTTTCTCGAAGACATAATACCTATTTCTCATGTTAGGAATAAAGTACAGGTTCAATCAAAGCGTAACAAGGGAAAGACAGCAATCCTTACAAGCACTACGTATAAAAATCTGCTACAAGAAAATAGAAATCTGGAGAATCTCTAAGGCAACTAGAAGTGCTGAAGGAGAGTTAAAGGAAAAAAAAATGACAAAGAAGAAAACAGAAGAGATCAAGAAGCCGAATTTTGTAATTTTGTCTCAATTATGAAGATTAAGTTTAATATTCTTATCGTTATTGTATTTTTTTTTTTGTTTTAAGTAGTTCCGCTCTAAAGAGTTTAAATTTTTCCTGCATGTTTTTAAGAATATTTTAAGAATCTATTTTTTTTTACCTATTACCTAGATTTATGGTACGACCCATTCTTAACTGGAACCCCATCTTGCCCTCATGGTGGGGCAAGATGGTGTATTTACAAATTTCTTTTCAAAATTTTCTCACAACATCAAGAGTACTTATCGAAAAATTGTAAATTTATCCATCAGCAGATAAATGTTTAAAGATTACAACAAGCGTACTTAGAACCTTGTATATCAATTTGCAATCCTAATGTAGTGTTTTAAAGCTTAATGTTTCCATCTTGCCCCACCTTCCCCTATAACCAATAGTTTAAAGAGATAAATTTACAACACCAAGCTTAAATTTTGGCGTAGTAAATATATTAACTGCACTTTAAACAGTTATTTCTCTCCTGGTTTATTAATTAAGTCTTAATTCAAATTATACACCCAAGGAAGGCATATCATGCCCAAACTGGTAACAGAGTAATTTTTTAAAAAGAATGCAGTAAGCAAATTTACAATACCAAATTTAATTAGGAAGTAATTAAATTAATTAACTTAAAAAAATAAACACTTACCTGGAAAATATTGAAAATTTCGTAACTGTCGAAAAAAATTGTCAACTGTGAAATCACTTAATGGAAAACTATAAACAAATATGGCCGTTTACGTTGACAGCGTCTAGAAAACCTTAGTTAACTTTTATACTGGCTAGTGTTGAGTTAGTCCAGGTGGCACTATTTAAATTGGAGGTATTATTTTTGTTGCTGTGTCATTTTAACCTAGTATGTCGTTTTAGGTCAAGATCCGTATATACCAGGTTGCCTCGTAACTTTTTAGCCAATCAAGAGAAAGAGCGCGAACGCGTCATCATGTATGCTGTGTTTAATAAGTAAAGTGGTGCATATATGTGAAAACAAATGGCGATTTGTACTCCCAGACTAAATATTTATTTAATTTAGAAAATTTTTCAATTAATGTTTTGTCAACAAGAACATGTCTTGCAATACAATTTCAAGTTCTTTTTATTATAACAGAATACCCCCAATACCAAATATTATATTATATACTCAAAGAAATATTCCACTAGCGTACTATAGATGGCACCGCAGTATTCTCTTATGGAAATAATAATAATAATAATAATAAATAGACGTATAATCAGAAATTCAGAATAATCCAAAAAAGTATAATATGAAATTATAATATAAAGTGAAATTGGATAATTTAATTTAATAATATTTAGGGGAAAACGCCGGAGTTCAGGTTACGACGTATCGTGATCCTGCTCTTCCACTCAACCGTTAACTATTTTATAGTATATACAAGTAAAAGTAGACAGCGTGAGTGTAGAAATTGCAAATTACAAGTCTCGTCGAATATTTTTCGCGTCACTGCTGCATAAATAAATGTAGGAAGAAATTCTTTTTAAAAGTTTGAATATTCACGTATTTCTTTATATTACTCGGAACGGAATTATACACATTAGAAATGCGATAGGTAAATCCCTTCTTAAACAGTTCCAATTTGTGTAGAGGAGGTGTTAAGGTGCCCTTGTATCTACTATTAATGGTATGAACATCCGTCCTAAATTTGATTTTATTGTACAAATATTCGGGTTTCCCAGTGATAATTATTGAGTGATACAAAGTTGCAGAATGCAGCAATCTCCTATTTTTCATGTTAAGCCATCTCGCATCAATAAGTTTATGCGAAATATGTTCTCTACGTTTAGTGCCGAAAAAAAACCTATAATATTACCACTACAAACGTACAGCAATAGAAAATGCTGGTGGTGACATCTATAGTGCGCCAGTGGAACATTTCATTGACTCGAGAATGATCGCGAGGCGCGTCATCACAGCGTCATCGTGTATCCACCCTCTCCTTTCCCCGGGCCTCACCTACAACTTACGAGGTAACCTTATGAATACGGACCTTGATTTTAGGTTACATTCTCCTATAAGTTGCGTTCCTTGAATTTCTCTCTTCTTTCCTAAAGCTTCGGTAACACGCAAGGTCGTGAGTGAAGGTTGCCTCCACCACCATTGTCCAGTCCGAAATTATTGCCATTCAGACTTGTGCTGAGGGCATCTCAAACTGCCCGCGCAAGAATGGATGAGTAGAAATCGTCTCCGATAGCCAGGTTGCCTTCAAAGCTTTGTGGGCTGTCAGATTTGACTCTGGGATGGTACTGGGGTGCAACCGAAAACTTAAACAGCTGGCGGAACATCTAAATGTTACATTGAGATGGGTGCCAGGTTACTCTAGAATAAGAGCCAATGAAATAGTTGAAATGTTAGCAAGGGGCGCCAGCGAGCTGCCGTTCGTAGGTCCAGAACCGATGTGTGGTAGCTCATATGGTAGCATCGAAACGTTTGTCAGGTCTCAACTTGCTGCTAGGCACTGCTCTTTTGGAATGGATTCGCCGGCGCAAGACACTGTAAATCTTTAAGGTTTCAACTGAATGAGGAGACTTCGTAAGGCAGTTTTTATGAGCAGGGACAGATTGAGATCACTCACAGGAATCTTAACTGGGCACTGCGCACTAAATAAACACAGGTACCGCATTGGGTTAGTGAACTCTCCCCTGTGCAGGAAGTGTGGGAGTGCGCAGGAAACTCCTGTTCACCTTCCCGGCAGTGGACAGGGAGAGGCAGACGCACTTTGGGGTCGATAGGTTGGACAAGCCCAGAGTCGCCAGGTTAACTCTCAGCCAGATTGCGAACTTTTATGATAGGGTGCCATCTGATTTAGAGGGCTAAAATGGACATGGGAGCATAGTAGGTCTTTTTGGCAGAGTTGCCTTCTTCGGGTTAATCCGCCTATGAATAATAAAAAGTTGCGTTCTTTGCAACACTACTACCATTACACTGAGAAAAATGGGCTAAGTAAGATGTTTACTTGATAAAAAATTATTTACAATAGATAAAGTTTTACTTGGAACTATTCTCGTTAATTAATACCTGCAACTAAACCCAGTTTTCTGAATGCAAGTTGTTACTGTAAATAGTGGTTTTATTAACGGCTATTATACAGCGTACCTGACAAATTTGTGGTAAGTAACGTATTACTTATGACTACTGGTACTGTATTTAACTACAGCACATGCTTAGTAGAAGTAACAACAATGCTGATAGCTATTAAACTCATGTATTTTCTTAAAGAGGTAACAACTTGCTAACAACTACGATTATTTGAGTTTTGCTGCCACCCCGTGATTATTTTACTATTCCTGATCGGCTAATGCGGCGGAGTAATGAAATAGTCCCGAGACGGCTACGCGCGCAGGCGAACAGAAGCAAGCAGGCTAGCGTCAAGCATGGGACGGCCATTGTAAGCCAGTTGGAATGCAAATATATTAAAAATACCGTGTGGGTTAACTCAAGGCCCCATGCGTATAAGGAATCCCAGCGAAAGAAGAAGCACCGAGCCTATAAGCAAACCGGATGTTTCAAGATTGCAGTTTTAAACCACGTGGTGGAGTATTTGAATTCCCCATCATTGTGATGATATCCGCGCCCGCTGGTGAAGTTAAAGTGTGGATGCCGTCGCTAGTGATCCGACAGTCCAAGTGCCATCTGCAGTTGGGGATACCCCGACGAAGTAGTCGTTTTCGAGGCGATCACCGGACCTAACCGCCACGTACGCCGATAGAGGATCAACCCGCCGAGACAACGCCCAGTACAAACAACCAACAGAAACCGCAAGTTTACCGCCTATATTATTTCGTTGTTTGTTATTAGTTGTAACTTCAAAGCCATATTTCTTTGTCCTTTGTTTAGATTTCAATAATTTCAATAACTAAATAACGTTTCAAGGGAGCCCCATTTACCTTATCTTTTATTATTGCTTTGTTCATCTTTTCATTATTAACGAATATATTTTATGAGTCATTACGTTGTAAATTGTTTAAAAAAAAAACTGTTGTTAAAGTGGAACCAATATCTTTTATTAATTTTGTTTATTAGTCAATATACACGGTCGTATTTCATATTCTTCAATACTCATTACCACACGTCCTGAGGGCGGTTGTATAACCGATAAAAGAATCTGTGTTTATTTCTATTAATAAATATATATTTTTATTTATTAAATTTTACCGCGCCCAACAACTTTATCATTTGCATAATTAAATTAAAGACCCATTACATTTTGGCTCACAAGAACGAGCTGATTAAGCGTACCGGCGCAAATTGCTTTCATCTTGGTGCTTCAACTCCACTACTTAAATGAATTTTACAGAGGTAACATACGTAGATCATTTGGTAAACAATATACTACAATGTATTAATCATTTAAAAGTACCGACAAGCGGCAAGTTGTCTAAAAATTACATTCAATCAGTTGGAGTAGCTGTTATCCTTGTAAAGCTTATTGTTTTGAAACGTCTGTTCAGGTTGATCGGTTATTTACTTGTTCTTTGTTGTTATTAGGTAGCTTAAGCATTACATTACATTCATATCAGGTAGTCACTGTGTTTGTCCTATACAAAATAAAACTATTGCTAATAATACTGCTTTTTATTTATATTTATATTAAATATTCACTAAACTTCCTCGTTTCCTACACTACCTATAGTTGAACAACAAATTTAAGGTAAGTACACTGTATATTTATAGCAAACCATTACCTTCTATATATCAGGTATTTAGTGAACATGCATTAATGATACTCTTTCCTTATCACAAGTAATCCAAATAGCTTGTACTAATTATGAAGGTGTGACAGCTGTTATAGAATAGTTCACTCACAGCAATACACCTACTACTTGACAAGGGCAAATCTTTGCTTACTGCAGCTACATATATTCTTTGGCTTAACTACTTCAGTTTAATTATCATTAGCAACTTCATAAGTTACCGGTATGAAGCAGACCGTAAGTAACTTAGATTGCTTCTTTTTAGTATCAGTGTTTAAGATCTCTTTTTTTACTAGTGCTAAGTAATCTATGCTTTTGTCTCCTATCCAGCTGAACTTTTTACTTACTATAATTGTATTTTTATTTATGATTATTAATTTTTTTCTCAGTGTAGAATCTTTTGTTGGTTATGAGCGAAGTAAGAGCTGAATTAATTGAATAATGGGACATAGTGTCCTAAGAAATGATCGATGGTTTACTCAAAAGCATGGGAAGGCGAATAAATGCACTCATAAAGATTCATGCAGGGAATACACGTTTTAGTTTCTAGTTGAATCCAGTATTTTATTTGTGTCTGACGTTTTTGAGTTTATATTTTCTTTCTTTCTCTTTTGAACAGGTTTCTGAGTTGCACAGTCTTTATAGAACAAACTCAAATTACTCAAACTAACTTCGCACGCACAGATTACCTCGAAAAATATATCAATTTATCTATTACAGAAAAAAAAAAAATAATTAGATTTTATGTTTGTTGCTTTAAATCGAGCTTTTTTTTCTAGTATCTGCCGATCAATACTTTCGTAATTAACGAAGTACGTACAGGCGGGTAAGCCGCTTTAAAGGCTTTGCATCATAATCACTTTTAGGGAGGGTAAAACAGCACATAAACCACCCTAGACAACTAAAAGTGCCACACCTTTGTAGTTAACCGTACCTAACTGCTCCTCGTTCGACCAAATACGTCTTAAATTAATTGGTTTGCTTGTTAGTAATTGTTACCATTAGATCCAGAATTACATCCATCATATCAGTACGTTAGTTGGTGTTAGTTTAATGTCTATTTCCGTGCTCATATGTTAAAACTATCGTGGTAAAAAATTATTAAATTAATGCAAACGCGTTTTAGCATCATTTCGTCCCCATCCGTCAGATCTTATCCTGTGTGTGCGATATTATCAGTTATACGAGCCATTTGAAGCCGGTATAATTCGCGTGTAGGTTCTTTTCCCAGAGTATTTTGACGAAACTTGTTACATTATCCCAGATCGTAAGTCACGCCAACTCTGGGCAGCTCCCGTGTGCCCTTTAAAAACTCGTCGTTCTTTTTCTCTTCAACGGCAATCCATTTAATTCGCGTCTGCCTCCGACCGCACGGAATAAGGTTAAAATACCTTAATTGCGCCAGGAAATAACCGGCTGACCTATTTCCAAGTCGCTGGGTTGGGCGTTTATATACACAAGCGGCACTTTTTAATTTATTAAACTCGCATATTATGAGCTCACACTTCCACCATTCGGTTCCGAGGTTAATTAGTTATGATGTCATGGTGGAGGCTTTATCAACAGGTGCTCAGTAATATGGCACTTTTCAAATGTCGCAAAAAATTTGTCGCATAGTGTAATCAGAAGTCAAAAAATGAAATCTTTTTAAGGATGTCATTACATAATTTGGGTCAAATAATGCACCTCTATAGTATAGTATAGATCCTGCACAGATCTCTACAGTTATTTTCCAATTGGTTTCGCAGAAATTCGATCTGTAGGAATTAGTGTTGGGAACGAAGCTTTCATTATCGTCCGCTTCATAATAAGGTCTCCACTATAGTCCTGAACATTTACTTAATTTTGGTCCAAGGTAACATTTTTTTTAAGTATATAAAGATGATGGGTCTGATTAAGAGGGCAAAATTAGGGAGCGCTTTTTAGGATAAGAAAGATCACAACACCGAGAGAAAAAAATGTTGTATTAACTAATAAAATGGTGTATCGAACACTTTTTTCTTTTTCAATATGAGCAATGATATTTTAGTGTTAATGCAATACGTAAAAAAAATGTTAAATTGCGTTAGTTAACTGAATAATAATAAATGTTATAAGAAACAGACTACGCGTGATTTTTTGAACATATACTTAATTTTCCATTAACAATTTCTACCTGCTAATTTAATAATACAACAACATTATCCCAACACAGTTACTTGTTGTAGACACACGAAGTAATAATTGTCTCTATAATTTTATAATATTGGTTTGGCACTATAAAATGTTGATTCAAAACTTATATTGTTTCATTTAACCTACCTGTAGTATTCATCGAATGACTATTTGCATGTAATTCAACACCTTTAGGTGGTTATACGAAAAAGATTTTCTTGTGAATGGAACCATTTTCGATTCTGCTTAAAATCACGTTACTGATCGGGCGAGTTTTTAATTTCATCGATGGATCCATCGATTACTGTATCATTAATATATTAAACAGAGATATACTGTAATCGATGGATCTATCGATGAAATTAAAAATCCGCCCGCACATTCAGCAATTACTCCATTGATAGCAACGCATAGCTATATATTACCTAATTAGAAAGACTATAGTAGGTAATAGAAGAAAAATATTTACGGCATTATATACTAAACTTATATTAGCTTAATAACATAAGTAAAAAATTATAAAGGTTTTATTCATACATTTGAAAGGAAAGTACAATTTAACGTTCATAATAAATCATTAATAACAACATTTAACCAAAATTNTACCAGGGTGTTCACGACGAACTGCTCCATCGATATATGAAGAGTATAACATTGGAAATTCTGAAATTTGCTGTATACTAAAGCCACCTGCGCTATTGACTAAAATATTTTTAATATCTAGCGCATCCGGTTGTACGGAAGTGGCTGTCAACTTTGTTATTTTAATAGGAACACCCTATATATTCATTACATTTTTTGATTCCCCGTTTCAAATCTAAGTAAGTTGTTGAAAACAACTATGTTGTTATTTTCAAACCATATTTGAAATATTTGCATTTTTTTAAAATTTTTGACAGATAGACGAGTGCAATCTGAACTTCTATAACTGCACAGGGTATTTAACTTGGAAAAATTGGAAATTTGTAAGAATTGTTGACCGTATAGGGTAGCATCCAAAACCGAATGAATTTTCGAAAGCATTATACAGCGTGTCCGAAAATTACAGTTAAACTTTCGAATTGAAAAGTGTCAAAACTTTTTTTTTTAATACAACTACCTACTCTTCTCTTTCTCATCAAACTGCCCTATAAAATACTAAAAAAAAGTCATATTCATTACCCGTCTAAAATGGATACTTTTTAAGATAATTATTAAAATATGTTATGTATGGTGTAAGAAGGTAGCTTATGTAGTTTTTTAAGTCATCCTGCTTTGGTATATCTAAGTAGTCATGACCATTCGGCAAACAATCCAGCATTGATGAAATGTCACTGAGTTGTCAATTATAAAACAATGCCGGCACGGTTAAATTATACGAACGAAGATTATTTAAATTTGTTTATTATTTATGGAGAATCCAAATAAAGTGATAACAAGAACATGTGATACCTTGTGCTGCTCGGTATCCCTCAAAAACAGAAACGTCACCAAACACAGTTAAACGAATAATACAGAATCTTAAAAACTTCGGATCGGTTAAGGCAAAAAGTCAAAAAAATAACCTATTGTTAATAATGCAAACATGGAAATCGTTATTTTGGGAATACTTCACAGCGTATCCAACAATGTCTTTAAGACAAGCTGCACATAGAATCAGGATTATCTAGGTGCTCAATACACAGAAACTTAAACTTAAACTTATTTAAAATACTTCATAGTAAAAGTATAAAGCAGCATATTTAAAATAAAAAAAAGCAACAAACGTAAAATTTATTTTAACAAATGTTCAAAGTTACGGCCTTGAACTTCCAGACACTTTTCGCATCTCCGAATTAGTTCTTCACGGGTAGCCTTTCTAATCGATTCGTGGTTCAAACTTTTGAATGCATTCTTACTCTGACAATACAATCTTCCTTGGTAGTTAGTGGACTATAATATACTCGATTCTTTATTGTGCCCCATACAAAGAAATCCAGAACTGACAAATCCGGAGAGCGAGGTGGCCATAAAAAAGGTCCATCGTTAGCTATCCACTGATCAGCAAATACCTCTTGCAACAAATTTCTAGCCAAGTGACTGTTATGAGGAGGTGCGCCGTCATGTTGGTAAAATATTTGTCTAAGATCAGCCAGCGGCAAATTTTCTAAATATGTACCCTCAAAATTTTGTAAAATATTATAATAACGTTCACTACAAAGAAACAATCGTGGTATCTTATGATTAAAAATTACTTACTGATGCTTGCCGTTTAAATTTCTTCATAGAAATGCAATGCCACCACATCATTCCTTACTGCGCAAAAACGTTAAATTGCCAGCTTTCCTGGAATTTTGCATTCTAAATACGTGTTGGATGTTCGAATCACTCCACTAATGCGAATTGTGCGGTTTAAATATACCATTTTTTGTAAATTTGGCTTCGTCCGTCCAGATAATATTGTTCAAGAACAATGGATTCTCTTGAGACCATGTTAAAACAAAATTCGCAAAAATTCACTCTTTTTGGAAAGTCAGTATCTTTCAGTTGTTGAACCATGGAAAACACGGTATGGGCGAAATTTATGTTTTGCGCAAGTATTCTGTGTATTGAGCACCTAAGATAATCCTGATCTAAGTGCAGCCTTGTCTTAAAGACATTGTTGGATACGCTGTGAAGTATCCAAAATAACGATTTCCATAGTTTGCATTATTAACAATAGGTTTATTTTTTTGAATTTTGCCTTAAACCGATCCGAAAGTTTTTAAGATTCTGTATTATTCGTTAACTGTGTTTGGTGACGGTTTCTGTTTTTGAGGATACCGAGCAGCAAGGTATCACATTGTTTCACTTTATTGGATTCTCCATAAATAATAAACAAATTTAAATAATCTTCGTTCGTATAATTTAACCGTCCGGCATTGTTTATAATTGACAACTCGTGACATTTCATCAATGCTGGATTGTTTGCCGAATGGTCATGACTTACTTAGATATACAAAAGCAGGATGACTTAAAAACTACATAAGAGCTACCTTCCTACCAACCATACATACTTTAATAATTATCTTAAAAAGTATCCATTTTAGACGGGTTAATGAATATGACTTTTTTTTTGTATTTTTATAAAGGGCAGTTTGATGAGAAAGAGAAGAGTAGGTAGTTGTATTTAAAAAAAAAGTTTTGACACTTTTCTCAATTCGAAAGTTTAACTGTAATTTTCGGACACGCCTGTATAATGCTTTTCGAAAAATTCATTCGGTTTCGGATGCTACCCTATACGGTCAACAATTCTACAAATTCCAATTTTCCAAGTTAAATACCCTTGCAGTTATAGAAGTTCAGGATGCACTTCGTCTATCTGTCAAAATTTTTAAAAAAATGCAAATATTTCAAATATGGTTGAAATAACAACATAGTTGTTTCAACAACTTACTTTAGATTTGAACGGGGAATCAAAAAATGTAATAATATATAGGGTGTTTCCATTTAAAATAACAAAGTTGACAGCCCTTCCGGTACAACCGGATGCGCTAGATTATTAAAAATATTTTAGTTCAATAGCGCAGGTCGGCTTTAGTATACAGCGAACATTTTCAGGAATTTTCCATGTAAACTGCTTTTTCATATATCGATGGATGCAGTTCGTCGTGAGACACCCTGTATAGTAGGTTACCTTCTAGGCAGATAAGTTCTTCAAACGGTGTCTTAAACCGTTCTTACTGAAAAAATCATTTTATATCGTAGAGTTATGGGTATATTTTTACAAATGTATTGTTGATATGTTATTTGTATTTGTTTATTTTCATCTCATTTTTACAAACTTTGTATTTTGTATGCTACCTTTTATACTGTTATACATTTATTTTATATTTTAATTGACGATTCAAACTAATATTGAATAAAATACAATGACTTCTTCCGGGTTCACGATCTGATATTGCGAACATTCTACACTGAGAAATGTAGTTGGGTTAATGCAAAACAAAATATAATGTTCATGCTATTCTACTGAATTGAAATAATATGCATATATGTATGTGAAGATAAAGGTGAAGTCTTCTTCAATCCATGTATTTATTTCTAAAGATATTTTACGACGACATGTTTTGGCTATAAATGGCCCATCTAATGTCTTAAAAAATTCGGTGTAAATATAAAACGAAAGTCAAAAACGTGAAAATTGTTAGAATTTGTAACTTCATGTGACAAAATCATATAACAAAATGCACTATTATTAAGATACATCACATTGGAAGCTTTATGGAGGAATGAATACATAGTGTCGCACTTCGAATGTCAGTGACCTATATATGGAAAACTATCACGAGAAAAATCTGAAAATTTCAGAGTATGATACTATGGATTTGGCCTAATCGAACAAAATATGCACAAGTCCCTAGCACTTTCGGTTGTTCAAGGTGTCGACATTAATTTTCTTATTTTAAACGCATCACCCTGTGCATATTTATATTTTGAAATTGCTCTTAAAATTCTAGTTAAAATTTAGCTAGTAATCCCTATATCTAAATTAATTTGTTTTCGAAGTATTTTCTTTGCAGAAAAGTGGCATTTGCAGCTCATTTAAAAAACATTAGTATCTCACATGCGATTCCGGTTGTTTTCAATTCACTTGTCATACTTATGGACTGAAGATAAATGCATCAAAATGACCCATGAAAAATGATTGTGTCTTATACAGGGCGTGCATGAAAAATGTAAAAACATTAGTTCTAGTAATGGACAGGATCGAATACTTTTAAGAATCGAATACTTTAGAATCGGGAACTTTTATTAAGAATCGAGATATTCATTCAAATATGAAGTACCCGAATACCGACGGCAAGTTCGCATTCAACATTGTTCTCGAGAACTTTAGTAAGTATTCGAAATACTGGTTCTCGGAGGCCTAGTATCGATCGTGTTCGGTTGCACATATCTATAGTTCTGTCGACGAATGCGGCGATACATTCTCGAGAAAAGATTTGCGAAAAAGTGCTTTCTAAAGTTCTGTTAGGTGTATTATTTATTATTTTTATTTGACTGGGGCACCATTAACTTCTTTTTTATAAGATTATTTTTTTTTACTATTTTTCAACTAATTAAAAAATAGAAACATAGACTTTTTGTAATTTTTAAACACTGTCTTCTGTCTTAACTTTTTTTAATTCAATCTATAATTTTAAATTAGTTTTAATTTTTTTCATTATAAATTTTAAATTTTTCTTATAACTATAGAACTTTGTATAAATAAATATGTAGATTAGAGTGAACCATTTTATTTCTTATGTTTTATGAATGTGTGTTAGTCCATTAGCAGCATTATAGAGACTATGTTGTAAAATTTTACAATCTATACAAATCTATTGAATTACTTGAACCAAAAGTGTTTCTCTAAAATATCAAACTGCACAAAAATAAAATAAATAATGTTTGTTTACACTTTTAAAATTTACGACCTCTAAATTCTAATAGTGTTTGTAGTAGTGACAACCTTCTAATACAAATTTATAAAAAATAAAAATAATAAGAAATAAAACGATTCATTCTATTTATTTAACTAGATGACGCATTAAAATAAAATTAATACACCTATTACATATCGAGAATCGACAATTAACATACTAGGACAAATATTTGTTTTTACTTTCTTTCAAATTCAAAGATCCTGCACATGAATACGAGAACGAGAACATGTATTTCGAATACTTTCATTGGAATTCAAGACCGGCGGCATTTGAGTACGAGACCTTTGTGAACCTGACACCCGACTTTGAAAAATTAACTTTTTTTCATGGATAATGTTAGTACTTCGTTTATAGTTGTTTGTAGTAACAATAATTTCGTTTGTAGTTCCACCCATTAATAATTAAGCACCTTCAAAAAAACAGTCGCACCCGACTTTGAGATATCGAAAATCCGCTTTCATAGTTCTCTTTAGAATCGTTTGTAGTTGTTTGTAGTGATTTTCTTTTCGTTTGTAGTTCAAAGATAAACAAATGGCGATAATTTAAACAAATTGTCTAAAGGTGAATTTGTTAATAAATGAGGTATCGAAAATCCGCTTTCGTGGTTCCCTTTATAATCGTTTGTAGTTGTTTGTAGTGATTTTCTTTTCGTTTGTAGTTCAAGATAAGACAAATGGCGATAATTTAAACAAATGTCTAAAGGTGAATTTGTTAATAAATGAGACATCGAAAATCCGCTTTCGTAGTTCCCTTTAGAATTTTCAATGTCTTATTTATTAACAAATTCACCTTTAGACAATTTGTTTAAATTATCGCCATTTGTTTATCTTTGAACTACAAGCGAAAGGAAACTCACAACAAACAACTACAAACGATTCTAAAGGGAACCACGAAAGCGGATTTTCGATGTCTCAAAGTCGGGTGGGATTGTTTTTTTTGAAGGTCCTTAATTATTAAATGGTGGAACTACAAACGAAATTATTGTTAGCTAAGCAAACAAGCTGCAAACGAAGTACTAACAACTATCCAGAAAAAAGTTTAATTGTTTCAAAAGTCGGGGTGTCAGGTTCACATAGGTGAGTACGAGAACTGAGAACGAGTATTCGAATACATTCATAAGTTCTCGAGTGGTCTTGAGAACAGTCCGGGATCGACGTTTTGCATTCGAATATCATTAATTTAGTTCCGAAAAATGCGGAAATGTAAAGAATTTCAAATAGCTTTTATACCCTTTTTTCCCGCATTATTATTGTTTAGCGCTAAAAATAAGGAAAATCTGCTATTAAGTTCACTGTACCTATTTGCAAGGGTTTGCAAGCGATATTTTAAAAAACGTGGCAAGTTAGCCGTGCTCGAGATGACGCAAAACCAAAGCGCGTTTTACCCACAAGAACGAAAACTATTTAATTTTGCTTATTATCTAATGGAGAACATGTAGCAAATTAATATTAAGAACATTGGATACTTTCGCGCTCCACGGTATCCAGAGAAACAGAAACCGTTCGTAACTGCTTTAAAACGTATAGTACGATTTTTTCAAAACAATGACTCAGTTAGAGTTGCAATTTAGATTGACAATAAGAGAATATACAAACAATATTACAAGAGTGAAATGTGTTACAGAAAAAAAGAAAATAAATAACTTAGCAAGGTTGAACTAGTAATTAAGTGATTTATTAATCGGTTGTTTTTACCAGGTAAACATCTAATAAGAGCTATTGGGGTGGTTGTTATTTATTAGTATATTCTCTTATATTTCTGCTTAATAGTTTAATACCAAAGTTAAAGCAAATATCTCCGATTAGGAGTACTTGCCCTCTATAATGCTTCGAAGTCTCTAAATATAAGTGGAATTATATAAATAATAATAAAATTTAAATTTCCATTAATTTTGGACGATTTAATTGCAAATAAATGTATAGGTTTACTTATAAAACTTTACATCTACATGCAGAAATGCTGGTTTAACGGCGCAACCCTTTCTCAGTTTACTCTTAAAATTTTAATAGCTTGAAGGACTATAAAAACCACTTACATTAACGGTATACTTGTCATATTGGTCGTTTGGGGAATGACTCGAAATAGTCTCGACAACACTGACCATAAAGACGTCCACAATTCTTGAATTACGATTCGTACGTGTTTCGATTATTGAAACGCTGCTGGCTTTCCGTATTTACTTTAGCATTTCCTTTATCTATATCCAGACCCGGTATCCGCTGCCCGATTTCGGTTTTTTTTGATTAATTTTCTACGTAATAATTCAATTGTAACGTATAAGTGCTGTCAGTTTAAAAATAAATTGTATATGTATACTCCTGCCGTGATACTTAGTGTTTCTTTTCGGCTAGTATTTACTAAGATTGCATTTGCAATGTCTAAAACGTCAGTATTGGATACTTAATAAATTCGGCCGCGTTCCATAATTTTTTTATTATAGACATGAAGGGCTCATTGTAATAACGTAACATACTACGAATAAAAAAAATAAGTCATTGAGCTTTGAGGTTTTAGGGAAATGCATAAAACTGACCCCAATTCAAATTAAAATTGAAGTATTTTTGATGAGGCTTGGTTTTTTACCCCTCAAATATAAACTTTGTGCTCTTCAGTCAATCGCCATAATTCCAACTCCCCATTGCGTTCAAGTGCAAGAATAATGTGATTTCTCAGTAGATCCAAATACTTTTCTCTACTTAAGTTTCCTTCTATAAAGATGGACCTATAAGCCTGTTTTCAACAATTCCCATCCAGACATTCAACTTTTGAGGATGTTGGATATGGGTTTCATGGATCCAGTGAGGATCCTCGTTGGACCAGTACCTGGAATTATGGCGATTGAGTGTTCCATTTAAATAAAAAGTCGCTTCGTCAGAAAATACCATATTAGTTGCAAAATATTCGTCTGAATGTGGTTTAATCCGTAGAGAAGTTTTGGAAAAGGTAACTCAGGAATTTCGTAGAAGATGCATTGCACTGCATATTGTCAGGAAGTAAACGGCGAGCATTATGATCATTTTAAATGAGTTCGCTTACAAGATGACTACCATTTTGTTAATAATTTATAATAAATAAAATTAATTGTTCAGTAAATGTGGAGTGTTTTATCTCTTCATTATTTACAGATAATGGTGCTAAAACCATTATGATCGAATTCGCAAAAACAAGGTCTATTATAATCTGTAAAAATATACAGGGTGTTCCATTTAAATAAAAAAAAATAGAGGAAACTTCCGGTTTGAACCGGAAGTATAGTCACAACAACAAAATCAACATCAGATGTATTATATATCCTTACACTTATCTGCAAAGTTTCGTCAATACCATCCTCTTCGTTTTAAAGATATTTACTTGGTTCCATACTTTATCCCAACCCTGTATACAATAAAATACATGGCAAATCAATACAAATCGTGTTTTTATTCAAACTTCTGAATATATGCTAACTTCTTTTTGAAAATTCTGTCAGCAAGAATAATTTTTAATATAGTAAATTCTTGAAATAATGTGATTTTTTATAAATTTTAAAATACACAGTAAAAAAAGATTACAGTAACATTTCAGGTATTTTGTACGTCTGAAATAGTGCTGTAGTTTTGCATGCAGCTAAGGAAATTTACATTAAGCTGTAGATTTGCAATTTTATAATTACAATGTTTAAATATAGAAATACACTAGTAATGTTTCACAACGTTTTCTATGTTACATTAAATTTATCCTTTTAAATCTTCATACAAAAAATTAACGAGGAAATAAACCTACAAACTTTGCCAGACGAGTTGACTACATGTATTTTATAGAATAGAAATTACTAGAATTTCGTGTGGATTCTTTGTTCAGATATGAGGATTTACTATTTTTCTAGACATTCAGAAGCGTCAACCAATAAAATTTTTCTCTCGGGTAGAAATATAGAAACCCCACCTAATTTAATACGGTATTGCATTATACAAACCACGTGTATTGCACGTGTATGTTTTCGGGTTTGTTTACGCACATTAACTTATCCAAACAAACCACCAGACGTGTACTGACCTGCAAAGTGTAACCTTGTGTTATTAAACGTTAATTCCAGTGTGCATTAAAAATTTCAACATCTATTGGGAACATCTATTTACGTAATTAGTTCAGATTTGAGTCAAATAGCAGAAACATTCACTTAATTTTATAATGGTTCTCAAAAAATCATTTCAAAATTGGTACGTTTAGTTGAAACCAAACTTTTGGAATGGGTGGTTCTGCATTTTATAATTGAGAACGTCTTAAAGAGAGAATATTATAGCACTAAGAAATAAGAGTTGCATATTAAAAAGACGTCGTGTTTAGAAAACGGTGTTAAATCATCAAATAGACCGTATTCATTTAGTTAAGCAGCTAGTAAATTTGTCTAGTCTAGATCACATAAAATGTGATTAGAAGTATTTTATAATTCCACGTGTCAGTTGGACAAAATAACCCCTTAGCAATAGACAATACTTGACTATCTTTGCTCGTCAAAATTAAACTCGTACAGTTCTCGACAAATAAACGAAAAGTGTGTGACTTCCTGATATTACTAATTAAGTGTCAAAAGTGTTAAAATTTTCAACAGCGTAATAAAAAGAAAGTGGACTGAGAAAAAATACATTTCTGTACGAAATATAAAAACGTTTTTTTTTCTACAACTGCAATCTTATGTGCTTAAACTGCATTGACATTATTTCTAGTGAAGAAAGTCTAAAGAACTAAACTATCAAAGTTTTCAATATTTTTGCATTTTTTTTGAAAGGCTTTATTAGTAGGTTGTTTTTCTTCAGATGTATAAAATAGTATATACGTGAGACCGTCTAGATGTCTAGAACATGCATAAAAAACTAGTTTCTTGCACTAGTGCGCAAACCAAATGATTAATAAATAACGTTTTGTGTATCAAAGAGGATGCAAAAGTGTTTAATTTTTGAAGCAGTCGTAAGTTGCGATGCCAGGAACGGTAGATGCAGTGGGCGGTCTTATCAGGCAGTCAAGTCAGCACTGAGATGCAACTACTACTCTCTAATGCAAAGCATGTTTTAAAAATAAATCTTCTTTTTCTTAACATTCTTTGTATTTTATTTCAAATTTAAAAAAAAAATACAAAGGACCAAAGTGTTAAGTTGTAGAAAAGTAAATTTACCAAAAATTTCAGTTATACAGTAAATAAAAATTTCAATCTTCTATCTCTCGATCAATAGTGGTAGACTGTGGTGAAACAATTGAAGCAAAAGCAAAAAATTATTCATTTTTTGTGTAGATATTGTAATTGAGGGAAAACATTGCAAAGAACGCATAGAATACAACCAAGGGGACCTCACAACCTCGAGTCCGTTCCTAGTGTTATTCCCCCTTCATTGCTCTCGCTAGTATGGTGATTCCTACACGATGCGGGATTGAACATGGTAAACTATAGAAGTTTCCGTTCCGAGGATCTTATGTTATCTCTTAAGATTTGCTTGAATTTACAGAAGTTTGTTCTATTTATATATTTGTTATTCAAAATATAGTTTTATCTAAACGCAAACCTCAAATTTAACAAAATCGGCGCGGCGCACAGTGGTCAATTTAGGTGGTTTTGCGGAAAAAATTAAATAACTTTTGAACCACGCAACTCCGTTCCGGAGGTAAATTTCGCTACAGTGATTATATTATAATTATCTAATTTATGACACCGAGAAATAATACATAAATTAGCATATTAGAGGGTATTATCAATAAAGGAAATAAAGGTTTAAGGAATTTCTATACTTAAAATCAGTTAGTGTTTGACCATGTTGTTGAAGACTTTGTAACTCAATTTTTACTCAAATTTCTTTAATAGTTATACTGGCAGGATAGCATTTTTTCTTTTCTCTATTTAACTAATAAGGAGGAAGAACATCGTGGCCACTGTTCTTGAGTGCATTTCTTATCACCTCATATTGATGTTTGGATAAATCTGCATCTATCATAAGAGCTAACGCTTTCTCTGTCACCATATATTTTGCTCTACATAATTTTAGAGTATCAATTCCACCAGCAGCAGCTTGAAGTTGTTTCTCAGGAAAAGTTTCACGCAGTTGTTGAATCTTATACCGTTTAGTGCGATCACAACATTCACTGAATTTCTTTGTTGGGAGGCCTGTTGATAAAGACCTTTTTTTTCGGAGATGGTGGTGCTTCATCCGTAGTATCTTCCTTTTTCGTGTCGAGTTTTACGATAAAAAACACTCTGGTAGTCATTCATTGTGGTCATTAAAATTTTTTTTTCTCTAGTTCTATGGCTTGTTCCATTGTTGTTTTTGAATTTGGAACGAAGTTCTTTTTTATTTTATTTAAGTGTGCTGGATTTTGTTTTCATCTATATCTGGATACGTTTCACTTAAAAAACATTTAAGTCATTTACTTGATGTTTACACTTGATTAATTCACTGCACAATGACAATTATAATTTATTGATATTGTATCCAGTATTAGCTTCTCAGTGTCATTATCTATTCCAGTAAAAAACTACGTTTCCTTTTATGATATAATAGGAAGCAATCATAATAATGAAAAACAAATTATCAGCAAATATTTTTGTTTTACAATTTATTGTTATTTAATTTTTTAAATTTCGAAAAAGGTTATTTTTTTATATTGTTATTTTCTGTTTTACTTACTTTCGTAGTTTTTTTTTGTTCTGCTTTTATATATTATTATTATTATTTTAAGTTACTTTCGAATTAATTTTTAATTTATCTTTGAGTTAAAAAAAAGCCCGTATTTGATATATTATATTTATTAATGTTTTAATTTTCTGGGTACTGCTCGGCAAAAAGATTAAAATTTTGTAAAACTTTTTCTTCTCCAATTATTTTATTTATGCAGGGTGATTAAGATAAGTATTCACTTACTTACACATCAGTAATTAACATTAATAATACTTAATAGTGATGCATGAGTTAAAACTAACACTTTTTTTATTTTTTAATAATAGTTGTTGACACGCAGTTGGGATCACCCGTTATAATACTTTTAGTAATAATAGGTAAAAATATTACTTATGCAATTACAAACTGTGTGTAAGGTAACCTAATGAAATCCTCAGTGCTGTGCTATATGATTATACTGTGCGCGCTACTAGATTTTACTATTTTGAGCTAGAGCAAAAAGTGTCAGCTAATTTCTGTTTGTTCTAGTTCCTTGCTGGGCTATTGAAACACGTTAGAAGAAGAAATCAGTTAGGCGGTTGTTGGCGCTTAACATTGAAAGTTTAAGTTAGTTTTCAGTAATAGTTCAAGTAAAATTCCGATAAATCACCATCATTCAACTTGAAAGTGCTACTGAACGTCAGCACTTTTAATTTATGTAACTATTCATACTAAATAATCATTTCATCTATAATCGTTCTGCTTAGAATGAACCAAAATAAAGTTATAGCTCATATCAAAAAATATATTTTTTCCGTCTAATTCACACTTGCGTCGCACAGTGGTTCAGGGCCGGCAAAAATCACTTTGACAAGTATGAAATCTAATGACTCATATTTGCCGTAAATAGTTAGTTAAATGTTCAAACTTCATGTAAAAAGCTATTTTTGGCAATATTTATTCGTAATTAAACTATGCAATATCCCGCTCAAGGTTGGCGTAAGTAAAAATCCTGAAATAACCACATATTTTTGTTAGAATTAATAATGCTGTATTTTAATAAGTTGTTGTTCTAATTGAATATAACTTCTGGAGTAGTTTCTTGTCCTTATAGTTTTATATGACTGCTAAAAAATTAATTTGTAAATACTTGATTTTATCAACAGTTTTTTCTAATACTACATTTGTACATGCAAAAAAAAAGTTCAGGTAGACTTTTAGTGTCATCGGCAATTATCGACAAGCTGATTTTTACATATACATGATCTCTAATGCCTTATTTATAATGTCAAAAAGAATCGCTGCTCTTTTTTGCTCCTCTCCGAGAAATCACATTTAATTGCGAGCATGTCTAATAAAGGTTAGCATTCGGCCATTGTATTATGCAGGCGATAATGTATCTCGATATATCTATAGCTTAAATATTGTATATTTTATGTGTGTTTATGTCACTTGTAATATGTTCATATGTTTTTGTTATTGTATTATAGGTACTTGGTCTTTTGATTTTAATTTCAGAAGCACGTTTTTTTTTTATTTCACTTATCTGCCCCACGAAGGTATTTATGTATTGGAAGTAATAATCCATATTTATTCTAGAATGTCTATATGGTTATTTTTTTCAGATATATTGTAATCCTTAACGGAAATGTAGATTAGTTTGGAGATATATTGCCTTCTTTCGTCTACAACAAGAAAAAATTTTTTTTTCTAATTTGGTAAAATGTTTTTAAATTATTTTTTCAATGCATGTTTTTAGCTCATTCTTTGGCTATATTTCCAGTGCTTTTGACATAGCAATCACAGAAAAGTGTTGCAAATGTATCACTACAAGATCTTTAACGGATTCGGCAAGATCCCGACCAGCATCTCTACCGATATTGTCGACCTACAAAATTTGATATGCGAAAGAAACCAGTTGATAAACTAATGCGAGTTAAGGGAGTGCACGATCAAATTCGATAATTCACGTAACAAATAATCTTCTAGAATGCCCATTAGAGTGATATTTTACAATGCTTGATGAAAGTTGCGCAAGCCATCACAATACATCATCAGCATCAAGATAGCTACATATGCAAGCTATCCAAAAGAAATGATAATCTGACCCGTATTATCAACAAACCTGTATCAGAAGCATGTTTTAAATTAGGTCTTTCAAACTAACGCGCGTATAACATTTATGGATGCATTATATCATATAGAATTATCGATACAAAATGGTCTGCTGTAACATAGCAAAAAAAAATGAAGGTAATACAAGAAATGTCCAAAACGAGTTAAAGAGAAAATGGGGATTAAGTAGATTTGTGCAGCAAGGTTCGGAACAGAATGATGGCAATACGGTAGGTTTTTTTCAAAATTCCCCAAGACTACAGCTATAACGGGTTGATCTAGAACTAATTGAAGATTAGCGTAATTGCTATAAACAATAGTGGAGTAGTTGATTCCGATAAATTTGAAAGTACGGCGTGACACTGCATTATATGTGCTAGTTAATGGTATATAGCCTGTAACCGGGATATAGTTTAATTCATGGCAAAGATATAATAGACAGAGCTGATTTACCTGTAATTCTTGTCAGAGGAAGCACAAGAAACCCAAAATAAAATCGGAAAAAGTATAGAGCCCAATATCCAGTTGGTCCTGGTCTTGGCTTTTCAGTGTTTTTGAACTGCTTAAGTGCTTTTTTGCATTTTTCTTGTTTTTATATAGAAAATTCATTATTTTAATTATGTACTGATGTAGGTATGTAAATCCTATCAGATTTGTTTTAATTTTTAAAATCTTTGCTTGATTA
>RXPK01000294.1:3180718-3261270 GCA_004143645.1 Protaetia brevitarsis
TGTGCATGTTCGGTTTGGCACTTGAACGGCGATCCTTCGGTTTTTGTTGCAATCAGAAATGCTTTTTGGATAAAAACTAAACCGTAACTACACATGTCATTTGATGTTTGATGCGTTAAAAAGTCTTTGCCGGAAGTTTGGATGGAAGTTCCGGATTCCGCGGAAATATTTTCAGTACGAATCGTCTGTGCTTGGAAATGTGAAGGTACTTACTCTAAGAAAGCCCTAAGCTACACTCCGTAACTTACAAACATAAAATTTGGAATCTCCCTAAAAAGTCAACGACGATTGATGCTTTTATAGTTTAGGTCTATCTAAAAAAAAATTAATTCGGTTCATACATTTTCAAATCTATATCATATCAACTAATACGCGAGTAAATATGAAATAGATATGTAACTGGTAACTTTCCGCGTATATCTTATTATGCGTGTACCTTGCATACATTTGCAAAGTTTACTTTCTAATTGCATTTTAAAAATAGTACGGAACTTATATAGTTCTCATAACTGTATTATTAACTGTTCGTAATGTTGATGTTATTGAATGTTGTGGCGTGGCCGTAAGTCAAAACACCAGCCGTTTGTTGGCATATCAGTAGGTTGTTAGTATGTGCCTCTAGTACCTGTGTAAATTTTAAACCTGTCTCTTATGAGTACGTGCAGGAATAAATAAACGATCATACAAGATCTGTTAAACTATTTTATTGCTTTGTTTTTAGAACAAGTTACGTTATATTACGGGTAACAATATTAACTACTGACGGTAGTAAGCAATACGTACACATACCTGGTTAACATTAGAATATATGACATATATTTTGATATTGCGTAGAAAGTATTATACAAAAGTTATTTGATGTAAACTAATATATGTATAAACGATATAGGGTATTTCCAGTACTTGCAAAATCACACCAAATTGTTCGTATCTACGTTGAAATAACAATTAGATTCTTGAAAGTACTTTCTTAGTAGTAGACGCCTATAATTAGAGCAAGTTTGGGTTGGGAGTATTGAACTTAAGAGAACCGCGAATACCTTTATTACTCGAAGTTGCCCCCGGAATTGGTGACAGTTGAGGAAGTGTATAATATTTGAATAAAATACTGAGAAAAATATTGTACATGATATCAATAATGTACAGGGTGGGCCAAATTCGACACTTTTAATAGGAAACTTATATTTCTAAAGGAATTTGACAAAATCTGACCTATGCTTCTGGAGCTCGATTTTAAAGAGAAATCGATTAGTGAATCCGTATTTTTATATCTTTTCATAGTATAAAGAGATACAGAACGTTTTCGTAAATAATGCAATTTTAAAAGCCTTGTAACTTTTTAATTTATGAAAAATGCTTGAATTTATATAAGAACTTTATTAGGGCACTTTTTGACGCAGAATTTAATGCTCTAATTTTTTGTTTTTTTTAACTCGTATTTTTTGAGATATAATCAAGACTTGTGTTTTTTTATATTGAACACCCTATATATTTTTACACTATTGAAAAGCACATAAAATTGCCTTTAACATGATATAACACGCACTTGATTTCTCTCTTTCTGTGATTTTTTTATCCGTTGCTCCAAGAATTGGAACGGTGAGTTCGTGGTTGTAGCGGATGAATAATTAAAACAAATTGTGTACATACAAAGTCCAAGTTGCACTTGTCACTTGCATTTGAATGATGGTAAAATGCAAGTTGCACTTGTCATTTGTATTTGAATGATGGTAAAATGCATTTTACCATCATTCAAAACATGTCACACAAATTTAAAGAAAAATCTTACATATAAAACTTTAGTAATTTAGAAAGCATGCGTATTTTTAACTAATTAAAACTAATTACATTAAACTTTTTCTAGAATGTGAAGTTAAAGTTTTGTGATTATTAATTTTTGAAAAGTTATGATGCACCACAACGAAACGTCATTGTATACTTCAACACAATTTGAGTATTGTTTTATTTATTCATCCGCTACAACCACGAACTCTCAATTCCAACTTATGGTTAATTGTTTAGGCATTTCCTTTTAATGTTTTTTGGTGACCACCAATGCTTGATGTCAATCTTCTTTTAGAACCTTACCTAAAATGCCATTCTAAAATTAACGATGTAATCCATGACAGAACAGAAATTGAACATGTATTGAGTGTCGTTCCACATGTCCCATGTCTATTGTGTAAGAAAATATATTGTATTGTAACATTTACATTTCCTTTACTTTTATTATTATAAAGTTTAAAGTATTAACTTACATTAAAAATTTAACTTTCAAACCAAAATTAATTATAATTTTAAATTAGAAGGTTTAGAATGACATTGAATGACATTTTAGGTGAGAGTTTAAAAAAATATAAGTATAAGTTTGGGAGTAATTCTTATTTCTTTTCATTATCGTTGTAGCTTTTAGTGGAAACGTTAAAACATGCGCGTTTTATTTATTTTGAATTATCAATGGACGCCGCTACAACAACAAACATACAGTTTTAGTTTTATACAAATCGGCGAAGAATCTTATTATTGTAAGTACATATCCAAAATAATGAATCATTGAGCTACTGTAGCAGAGTAGAAAGAATGAAAAAAATACGGTTAGCTTGTAAATGAATTTTAAGTTAAGGAATGTTATTTTTAATTACTGAGCGAATTTTCCATCTTTTGCAAAATATAAATTTCGATCGCTAATGAATCATAAAATCATAGAAACTAAAAATATTTATCACTCGCGAACGAATCGTATTTTAATTTGCACTTGCCGAGAAGTTACACAGCAGTGTAGTGTAAATTTAAAAATAACAAAAATTGTTAACGAAACGTTGGCCCCAAATTGTTTGAGGTTTATTAATTCATTGGTGATCTATTACTATTTAACAAATAACTATAGGTTACTTGGATATGAAAATCAAGTAAAACGTTTCTCTAAAACACGAACAGAACATCTGCAAATAATAAACATCGGTAATATGTAAATATTAATATAGATATATAATGGCTCAGTACTCCTAACCTAAGCCTTCTAGATCTTTTCTAAATATGGGGTAGATCAATCCCCATCCTCTTCTATTTAAATCCTCTCAATGAATACCAGCTTTGCTAAGGTCTGCTTTAATTTCCTGTAACCATGTAGATTTGAGCCTTTCTATTCCCAGTTGCCATTCCAAGATGTTATGCACTGCCGTTCCATTCCCGGTCCTCCGCCCATGCCCCAACTATTTTACTCTCCGTCTCTTTATTCTTTTGTTTCTGCGTCCCTGCTCCTATTATTTGTTATTGTTACTCTTAAATACTTAGATCTGTTCACTCAAAGATATAATTTCTTATTTTAATTGGATTGTTCTTACGTTCTCGTTTCCTGTCTAGTCTCATTATTTTTGTTTTCTTTTGGTTTATTTTTAATCCCATTTTATCCTCTTCTGTCCTAATCCTACAAGTATTTTTTTGGTTATTTGTCGTTTTTCTGATCCAATTACGAGTAAATTGTAAGCGTGTAGGTTAAGAGTCAACTCGTTTGTATTACTTATACCCGCAAAATCGTTAGTACTGCGTTGTGTAAAATATTAATGGATTTTCTGTTCAAGCTTGTAAGACATACCTGTCTATGGTTATTTATGTTATTTTTTAGTTATCAATTTATTAAATGATCTTGTTTTGTTTGCTGTAAGATATACTTGCCACATACATTTACCTATAGTAAAAAGAAATCTATTTAATCAGTTATTATTAATCTAAAAATAAAATGAAAACTAATATTTCACTTCAACACACTGATACTTTTAGCTGTTATTTTCCAATTAGCCTAATAACTAGTTACTGTTATTTGGGTTAGGTGTTAAAAGGTTTCTCATATACACACAACAACATTGTCATAAAAATAGTTATAGTTTCCACACACAAACGAATATTAGTTTTGAATTACAAATAATGAAATTCTTGCAAATCGATTCAGCGTTTTAGTTAGTTCTTATTTAACTGTATGTAATTTATTCTTTGGCACGATTTACACATTCAACGATCCTTGAAATGTTTAACAATTTCAACTTGTTCTTAAGCTGATGGGTCACACTAAGCAGGAAAAAAAAATAACAATAAAGCAGTTTTTACATATTTTTAATAACATAAAATGTATAAATGAGTAATAAGTAAATATTAAATTACTACGTTAACCTAAATAATACCTATTCATAAATGCGTATAAAATGTTGCATGTTTGGAGGTGATTTTAATTTTTTGTTCTATCTTTTCATAGGTAATTTGGTTAAATCCGTTAAATTATCGGTTTTACGTCGGAAAAGTGTGAAGCTTTACTATTTACTAGATATTTAATTTTATCAACTTTAATTCTGTTAATATTTAATTGTATTAATCGGTTCAATTTCTGAATTTAGGTATATTTTTATGAAATTCATTGATCGTAGAAACACTCACAAAGAGTTAACGAGATGCAAACTATCATTTTTGTTTTGTACATGAAATTAAAATGTCTCACAGTAGACATTTACTTTGTAGTAGCCTTTTGAATTAGAAATTCTTAAATCTAACTGAGAAAAATGTTTGGTTTAATTCAATATAAAAATTATGTGTAACCATTTTTGTTAGCCCAAAATAAAATAATGTTAAAAAAATCCGCTATTGTGTTTGACGTTTACTATACGTTGCATTAACATTTTTGTTTTGGATTAACGATATTTTGTGTTGATTTATTGTGACCACTTTACTTACGTTCGTTTGAAATAAAGTGCAACGTTAACTCAAACTTATAAATTTGCATATAAAGTGTTGAAACAATATTCATTTATTTTCACGTAAGCATAAACCACAGTTAAATGAAAAATTTTAGTTTTATAAACTTTAATGTGCTCTGCGCATGTTCTTGAACAATCACATTGTACGTCCGAGAGCAATTTGGATTCGCCGTCTCAATCCTGGACGAAAATACGAAATAATGTGGACGGTGGGTAAAATGGCGGGTAAACCTTTGCGTGCAGGATTGTCCAAGTAAATTTCCAAATAATAATGTAATGTTTATTGACGAATCATATTCTGATCTGATTTATAAACATATTGCCTTTATAGTACTGCGTGGGATGTGCAAAATAAGATCACGTTAACCAGGACCAGTTAAAACTATTAACTGTTAGGTACTTATGCATCTTGTCAGCTTGTTGACAGAAAAAAAAAGCAAATTTTCACACAATTATAAAATTTCGCACGACAAGTTATAGGGGGACGAACACAACTTGTATTAAAATATCCCACAAAATTGTTGATGAAAATTATCGCATTTTTTTTGCAACAAAATGCACACTTTTGTTATATAATTTATGTTGACATAACCTGTACATTAATAGCATTAAGTGCAGATCACTTCTTGCAAATAGTATGTTTAGGGCAGTGGTAATACTTGCAACTAATCGTCAACAAAATATATTTATTTTTGCTACTATTACAAATCTGTGTAGTGAACTGCCATTAAGATTTTGCGTATAGATTAACGATGCTGTTGCTATAATGAATATACCTAGTTGCGAATAATTATTTACTGTATAGTGTATTTTTTTTGCAACATAATGCGTATTTTTGTTGCACAATTTGTTGACATAACCCACCTATAAAAGGAGCATAAACTGCATATTATTTGCCGCAAATGCAATAGTGAATTTCCGGTAGGATTTCGCGTACAGTAAAGCTAAACTGTTAGATTAAGGAATAAAGGGTCCTTAATTTGAGAAGTTTTGATCTCATAAATTTATTTTGTTCTGTAGGTATGTTTTTTTGGTAAATGCACCAATTCAACATTTTATAACCGTGTTTGAGTGAAATAGGAGAAGCGCCATCTTTATAACAATGGCTGTAAAACAAAAAAACCTATTGAACGTAACTGTATGAGTAAAAAACTTCGCCATCATAATAATGATTAGAACCTGTTTAGAAAAGTGTTGGCTAGGTTTGGAAAAAAAGTAATTTAAACATAATAATTACATTAAATTAACTACAATTGTGTTTATTGTAATTCTTATTTCTTAATAATATTCACTTTGTTAATTGTAAAGTACTTATTGTTTGAGTGAAATTAATGTTTTTGTTAAATTAATAAACTAGAAGTAACAAAATAATATGATCGCTTTTTATACCAATTATTTTCTTAATTATTATTAATATATTTATTTTCTTAAATTTTGGCAATATATCTAAAATAAACGAGATTTTATTAGTTTGAGGGATTGTTGTTGATTTCGTTAACGACAATAGGTAAATCTTGAAGGATGTCGAAGATGTTGGGAGTTGGCGGATCCCAGTATAAAAATTCTCGTTTATAACTTTTTCCCACTTCGTCATCATGCAATTTATTATATTTACTAGTTGTAAAATATTGTAAAACATTTCTCAATATTTTCTAGAAGATTGTGCTACAATATTTTCTAACAATTTTATTGCTTTTTTTGTAACTGCATAATAGTAAAAATTCTTACTACAATTTTCGTCCAACAGTGAAGTATAAATATTACTATGCGGATTTTTCTTTGCGTTAACCTAAATATTGAAAAAAATGTATTGTCTTATTAAAATTGTTGTTTGGTTTAGCAATATCGTAATTGCTGTAACTCTTCTATTAATATTTAATTATATTGGCTGAACTACTGATATGTTAATAAAATAATACAATAATTGCGATCACATCCCTACATATAGCATGCACACCACAAATAAAGATGTTAAATTAACAAAGCTCTTTGTTGAATTTTTGTTTGGTTATTATGACGAAAATTTAAGTTAAACCAAAGTAATCTCAGGTTCTATAAAAAAGGAATTTAGCTTGATTCTGTTTAGTTAAGTTAGAGTTTTAACTTGTTCTAATTAACAATGAAAATTGTTCCTTTAATATTACTAGAAGTTAACATCACGTTTTCTTTTCCATTTATCTAAAAATCCGGTTAGATAGACGAACCTGAAGCATTAAATAAAGTTACGTTTTGGGCTGCGGAAATTGAAGAATATCAGTACGATAGTAGCATCACATTTATTTTGTAGGAGTTTTCTCTTCATACAGTACAGCAGATACGTTAGATACTTAGATATATTACAGAAATTGTGACTTCTCCTATTTTATTCCAGTAACACAACATATTTAGCATAAATAGCACGGTAAATGCGATTGATTATAAGGTATTAATCTGGTATATTTACCAGATAAACATCTAGCGTGTTCGTTAAACCCAATATTTTTGGATCAATTAAATAAAATTATAGTTATTCAAAATTATAACTTTTGTGTACAACACATGAAAATAATCTTATTTTAAGTTATTTTTATTGTTTACTCAACATAAAGTGTTGTTATTAATATAAGCCAAAATAATATTTACTGAAACATGGCAATAAGAGGTTTTGAAACTTTTTTTTCTGAGTGAAACAAAAATAACGTTATTTCAAAGAAATTATACAGGGTGTTAGGTAAACATGCCGCAAAAATGCATTGAGACGTATTCAAATGAAAAGCACTACTAGATAAAACAGCCGTTTCATGTGATAGAAATCGAAAAAATAACAACGCATTGTAAACAATTTTTTTGTACTTGATAAACTTGGCATACACCGTACTTTTATTTACATTAATAGTTTCAACGAATATCGAATATGGTTGTCGCAAATCTTGTTCGCTCTGTATCTTCGAAACAAAGGAGTTTTTCAAAAATCATTATAGGACAAAATATTCTTAGAATAGGCCAAGGATAACCCCTTGAATTTTTGCCTCATGTATACCTAACACCCTGTATATTACAGCCAATTGGTTTGTTTGAAACATAATCCCTCATCTTTTTGTATTCTTGTTACTTAATTTAGTGTCCAACCAACATTTTATGCTAACACGGTTTTATGGTTGAATAAATCCAATGATTGTGTTGTTTATGTACAACCCAAAAAGTGTTCTTAAATTAACGCATTTTGCGTTGACTAAACACAGTGTTTTTCTCAGTGTAGGTCATCCAATAATCGTAGTTCTCTTGTCTCTTTCGTTGTTGATAACTGATTTTACACTGAATTTGCTCCCAAACCGTCGGAATCCTTTTGCATTACGCAAGCTACTTGCTTATGCTTGTTAGAAATTAGCACAAGTTAGGCAAGGAATATACATATATTACTCATAAGAGCTTCTATTGTCAAGAATATATAATATAGTATACATATTCTAAAAACATTTGGACTATATTACGGGTTTTTCGTTTCAACCGATCGACGCTACGAATTACTGTGGACGATTTATTATTACTGGCATACTTATTGGATATTTTCTCATTTACATACATGCAGTTACTCCTCAGAAAATAACGTTTGTTAGACGGCTATAATAGTATTTCGGAAACCGCTTTATCAGGCACATATTGTTAGCAATCTTCTGTATTAGTCTGTATCATTCTATGAATCAGTTTCTGAACGCATTATAAAGTCTTTATTGCAATACGTTTCTAAAAATTTCTGGGTTAGCACGTAACATAAAAATATACGCAGTGTTAGTCATCTTGTATACATAAACGAAAACAGTTGAATATAATCTCTTCTTAGTTATTAGTCACACTTTTAAATTTAGTGGCAGAAAATGTTTCAGGTAATGCATCCCGATTTATATTTTGTTTATATATGTGTATATATTAATAGTTCCACTCCAAACAATTCTTATTGATGTTGTAAACATAACGGCTAGACGGCTAATGGTTGCACCTTTTGATTTGCAGTCCTCGAACTTCCTTCTTGCGGCACGATGAGAAATAGAAACTAATCCCACTATCACTTCCAACAAACTACTATGCTCTTGACATGTTTGGCTTAAATCCAATTCGATTGAGATCTCTAACTTCGAGATGCATATTTAAGCGCTCCTCTTGTCCGACGCAAACTTCTTAACCTAATTTGAAGTTGTTTACTGACTTACCGCGTTGTTTTCGGATGTAGAACGTACATATATACATTTAAGGGGAAAGTTTCCTGCTCTGCCACATACAACAGACTTGTTTTACGGAATATATTTTGTAGTAACGCATCATTTTGCGTAGTATCTGAGGATGAATACAATTTATTATTATTATCTTGGTTTTAAAGTACAGGCTGTCCCACCGAAGACTGACTCTTTGATTGGAGCTCTATTTTTGATTTTAGGAAAAAGTTTTTTATACAAAGTTTTAGAGATTTTTTTGACTATACAAAGTGTTCCAAAAGTAGGAATGCATACTTACTCCGTTATTTTAAATGTAACTGCCTACATAAGTTACACTATGTCTAGCTGTAATAACTACGTCGTTATTACGCTTTTGTAAAAACTTGCTATGCTGCTTGTACAAAACCCTTTTACTTTATACTAAACATTTATGATACCTCATGAAATATTTGTAGATAATTACTGATTAAATAAATCCAATGAATTTTCCTGTAATTTTCATGCCGGTTTAGTATATAATCGAATAAAGCCTCGAATTAATAAATATATGTTAGTATTAGATAATAAAATATAAACCTAATGGCATATTTTTCTTATAAATTATGAAATTGAATGATAATTAGCAGATATAATAATACCTATTTTTAATAGGGCAAGCCCTGACAATTATTGCACTAGCGTAATAGTTAAACATGAAAATTGTCAACAAATAATTTTGTATGTAATACAGCAGTTTTGTCCAAGCCTACTTCAAAAAAAAAAAATAATGACTAGGAATTAATTTTTGAAAAAGAAAATTATAAATTAATGAGAAACTATAACAGATAGGTATAGGAAGCATTAATACAGTCTTAAAGACCGTTAAAATTAGAATCTAAATAAGGTAATAAATACAGGCCGTTCCATTTAAAATAAAAAAGTTGCTTGCTTTTAAAGATAGCGAAAATTAAAAGTATGTTTTTGTTCACCCCGTATAATTTTTTACATTACTTTTATTTTATTATCAAGTCTAATGCTAAGAGTTAAAAAATAAATACAGTTTAAATATCTAGCTTAAATATGCCTAACAGGCATGCCTCTTCAATTTTGGTCTACATGTTGAAGGATAGTTAATTATCTCGTAAACGAGTTGAGTTACGCATAAGAAACCTACCATCAACTTGTCTTTATTTAGTCTGTACTATCAAAATATGTACTAATATATAGGGTGTTCCATTTAATTTTTCACAACTTTGATGTGTAACTTTTCTTTGAGTCACCCTGTATACTTCAAAATAACTTTGAAATGTGCTCCTTCTGAACCTGTATCACCCTTCACAAAAAAATTTGAAAATATGTTACCACTTTTCGTATATAAACCGACGCAAATGTGGTGGTCTACCCTGTATATTTACTTTAATAGCTTGTATTTTATTCATAAACCATTAAAATAAATGGCTGACTTAATGTTGGCTTTTTTATCTATACTGAAAGAGAAATGAGCATTAAACTACAACAAAATGCATAATTTAATTTTTAATTTATTTATTTATACATATTTATTTTAATTATTAATAACAATATATTTCAGATGTTCAGAAAATATCTTCTTTCTGTTAAGCATATCTTTATTCTCTTTTGCTAATTTTGGGGTAATTTTTTCAACAATTCTACGAAATGGATGGAAATGTCTTCCTTATTCTATTCTTTCTACTTTATTATATGAATGGCTATTCTTTATACACAAGTTTCTTTATGTAGCCCCCTAAAAGAAATCACAAAACTAGTCTTTGATGGTTTTGACTTTTAATTATTACGGTAAAACAATTTTCACAGCTTATCTAACATCGGTAATATTGTTACTGCTAATCATAGACGAATGACATTATTTTTTTTTCTAATTTTCAAAAAACCTATTATAGTTTTGTATTTTACGATCTGATACATCAGTATCAACAAATTAGGAAGCATACATCAGTATGCTTACTAATTTGCGGCTTCATTTAATTATATCGCGTTTATATATTAAGCCTGTCTTGAAAATTAATGAAAGATTCATTGGATTTATTTAAAAATATTATCTACAATATCCTGCATGGTTCGTAAATGTTTAGTATGAATTCAAAGGCTTTGCGTAAAAAAATCAAGTTACTTTCGGTTAAAATTAAGCAAATGTTCAAGACCTATAGTCTTGAACAACGCCAAAAAATTAATAAAATTTGTTAAAATTTAAAACACGGTTTTTAACCCTTAATAAAGAAACAATACGGCCCACTGTTATTTTATTATTTCTGTAACATAACATTAGTAAGTCATAGGTAATATATGAATTAATAAATATGCCTGTAAAAATAGAACCCCAGAAAAAATAAAAGGTGTGTTGTGTGTAAGCCCGACTGTATCTCTCCGATGTGCACTCTCCTTAAAGCAGAGTTCACACTGGAGTGATACGACTGCAACAAGCAACACAATCAGCAACACGACACGTACCGTGTATATTTAGGCAGAATGCGCACCGGAGAAATACGACACACAATATAACAAGCCACACAATTACACATATTGTTAAAGATGATTACGACGTATCCAGAATGGCCTCTTTTGTGATAAATATATTGAATGTCTTGACAATATTAACAAGTTTAGTAAATAACTAATACTGGGGTACACATGCATCCCCACAGAATGGTGCTGAAGAAGCTTTGCGCAAATAGTGGTTGACGTTATTGTGAGTGGCTGTAGCGATCGCGCTTACGACATTGAACAAACTAGCACTCCGAATTTCGGTTCACAATCTAGTTTTAATATAAATATTGTTAAGACGTTCAATATATTTAACACGTACGTATCACTTTATTTTTTTTTATATTTTAATATAACAAACGATTTTGTACTGAAATACAATGCACTATAAAATTGAATTCCAAAAATATGAGAGAAAATAGTCTTACGTAGGTGTGTATACATAGAAATGACGACAACTTTCTCAAATGAACATTTCGAAAAAAAAAATCCAAAACCACGTAACCTTTATTTTTTCATGTAGTTTAAAGATTAAAAATAGAAAAATTGAATTTATAATTTACAAGAGAAAGAGTGAGAAAAATTGTATTTTTAACCCCCTAACCAGCTTGTGGCTACGACACTGTTTCTTCAACCTAAAACATATGGCTGCTAACAAGGAACGATTTGATGTTTACGCGATCTCGATATCTCTTCTCGTTTCTGAAATAATGCAAAAATTGTGTTTTTGGGGAAACTTGGGGTCCCCATTACATCCTCTAAAACCAAAAACTGTACGCTTAATAAATACGTGATGAAAATTTTTCGGTGTTGTACATTCCTAACAAATTTTATCAAAATCGGAGATATACAGTTGGTTGCCTTTCCTTGTCAGTGACTAAATCAATCAATCAAAACCCAAAGTGTTCCTAAAATAAAGTTTATAAATGTAATAAAAATTTAATTGAGTTTAGACTTTCCTTGTAAGTCTCTTATGGTAATAAAAAAGAATTGGCTATAAATAACGATTATTTATAGAAAGAAAGTTGAAATAAGAACATATTATTTTCAAAATTGGCAGGCACTTATGAATACACAGCCTTAATGCGCAGTTCAATGTTGAATTATAATATCTATAAGCATTGATTCTTCTGGTAGATACGCCCACACACAAAAAAATAATTACTGAATTTGAATATATATGCATCACATTGAATATAACATAACTTCATATATAAGCAAGAATATGATGTACTTATATTGAGAATAAAATTTGTTCAGTTTTCCAAACTCGTGAATTTGTTAGACGAAACAATTTTTTAGTTCAAATATAATCAATATACTAAAATCATTATGAAGATATAATATTTTCACCACAAAAATAATTATTTTAGATTTGAGTAAATAGATTTTCTCAACTGGAAACTATCATATTTATGCCTTAATAATTTATGTATATTTGATAGAAGTATATAAAAGTGTTATTTGAAATATTGCCATTATTTGCTTCCAAAATATAAGTATATTGAGCTGATAATACTTACCTGCTTAATCTAGGCATTTCTACTATTCAAGGATAATAATTACCTACTAATTTTGTGTCTGTCACACCAAAAAGCTCGGTAGGGGAAAATTAATAAATAAAGAAATATTATGTAATTAAATAAATTTCGTGTCATACTTTATAGTTAATGTTTGGGAGAAGGTAGCGAATCGGGGTACTCCAGGAGTGCGCACGAGATATTGATGCGTAGAGGTATAGCTGTTATGCATATCCGTCGTTGCGACCGGTGTTCTCGGGATACTTCCCACTCAGTGCCTGGGCCTGGTATCTAGTCGGCGTTGTTACTGATATAATTTTAATCAGTATAATAATTTACTGGTATTACCTACTGAAAACTAATAACTAGTAAATACCTGCATATGTTTGCAATGTACACACCTACCATGTTCATATATTATCGATACAATGGTGCTGACTCTAAGTATTATTTCAAAGTTTTTTAAACCAGTAATACTTTAATATTAGATAACACGTACGAACTTACCTTCGAATATTTTAAAAGTAGCATCTGTGCCTCAGTCCCTTCCACCCCATTCTCTAAGTAGCTGTGAAGCGGCTGGGATATCCATTTAGACTTACACTCACAACCAACAACGCTGTTCGCTGGTCAATCAAAAAGTGACGCCAAGTAAAGCGTATCTATATGCAAAACCTCCTAAACCCCGCTAAAAAAGAGGGAACCAATGACAGACACAATGACAATAACAAAGTTTTAGTACAATAAATGTTGGGGTAAAATTCGTTTCAAATGTTTCTATATTATGGTAATTTCAATTTGATATTTCATGTTTTCAGTACAAAACATTTAATAATTTTATATAGTAATTCATTATATCAAACGTATAAGGGATGTTATTTTGAATGAAATGATTGCATAGATTTATTCCTTACAACAATAACAATGTTCATTTCGAGGAGGTATACTTCAATGCAAATATTTATACTATTTGTTCTAAGAGTATATTGAGTTTTCAGAGAATTTACTCTTATGTTCTAACCACAACAAGAATTAGTTCATTTAAATATATATTAAGTTTCGATTTCTGAATAAATAAAAATATTCAGATCGATAATAGATTTTTTGTGTGCATATCCCTAGTTTCCAGAAACACATAAACCTCTATCGTAAATAATCTTATAAATTGTTTGTATGGTTAGGCACGGCACGACATCACCCCATGTTTATAGATAAACCCTATGCGTGCCATAAGCCGTGCAAAGTTGTAGACAATTCAATCAGAACTCCTACAAGTTGTATACGAAAATAACAGTAACATAAAAATAACCGAATGTGCGAAACCCGGAGACAATAACGCCCAACACTTTCTATCTTCGCCCATATACCTCCGCTTTATGGGTTGTTTTCTATTTTCCCTGTATAGACCGATAAATTTTTGAGCAGCTTTAATGCTCGTAATGCAAGAAAAAGGCAAACTCGTATATAAAAGGGAATGTGAATTTGGCCGTTAGAAAGATTTTCACGGAAAACTTGGACAATATAGCGAACCCTGATATAAGAAAATACATTGCTATACAAGTTTAAAGTGAAACTATGCGGTAGGGGCGGTTGAATGGAGAAGATGATATTAAAACATTTTATCTTGTCGCGTTGGAAAATTGGTATTATTATCCTTGTAACAAACTCTACCTATTTGTTACTACACTTAAATGATGGTAAATGTTTATAATAGATATTCTAACGTTTTCGATGTTAATATAATTCACACAGTCAATATATTAAATGATTTAGTATTTGTTTTTACACTTAGATCTAATTAAAATAAAATAACATTAATTTAAACAATAATACTAAATTACAGGAACACTGGCAAAGCCACTTTGATTCGCTTAAATATTTATATACACCATTTGTATCCACTATTTATTTTTATTGTTTACTTCGCACATTCTTACTTAGTTTTGTTCACAACAGAATTATCCAACACCAACTGTCTTTTTCTCATTCGCGGACGTGTTTCTATATCGTGCCTCTGGTTCTAGAGCGGTGCATATCTTTCCTGAATGTTCTAGTGCATTCGCACTAGAAACTTCGATTACGTATCGGTGACAAGGGTCTCCTCTGTCAGCTGGGATTAGCCGTATACTGGCTTTTAATCCCTTCGTTCTTCACTAGTGACGGCAGAAATCGCACCGCCGAGAATTATCCATATGGAACCTTTCTAATTATGCGTTACGCCAGGCAGTCTTGGCGGAAAGTGAGGGCCACGAAGGTTAGGGGAGTCGTTGAAGTAAGCATTAAGTATCACAGTGGCTAAGTGGTACAATACGGCTCTTTCCGATCCTCCTCTATCTTGAATTAGAATCATAAAAGCGGTGAGTTAACACGATAGTATTTTTTTTATTGAATTAAAGCCGGTCGTCATAAAATAAAGATTTGTAAAAATATAAATAAATATGAAAAGAATAATATAGGTATATAGGGCCCATGATTATGATATAAACATAAAATATAAAAATAAAGATAAAAGCGGTGTAAAGGGCCGTGGGGGAGAATAGATAAAATGAATAAATAATCAGATAAACAACATGAAAGGTATATAAGTTAATTAAAGTAAAAATACATTAAATTTAAAATTGATGTATTGTGTAAATATAAAAATTAAATAATTGAATTAATTGAAATGGCCGTAGAACTAGCGTAAGCTCGTTGTGGCAGCGTCCTTTATAGGCGGCTTGACTCTCTAATAGTGTTGGGAACGAAACTTTCATCATTCACGGTAGATTGTCCGCTTCATAATCCGACTTCAAGCAATCTACTTCACTCATTGCTTGAATGAAGGACTTGTGCATGAAGTTAATCTTCCACATCGCTTTCACGAGAATAAACGTTTAGTAATCTGTACGTAAACAATTTATTATTTATTTTATCAATCGGTTATTATCAATAAGGTAAACTAAATTGTAACCTATTATAAAAGCCACGCCGTGAACGGAACTGCTTGCTCCTGCCTTTCAAGAAATATATCCATTCATATCGTGAAAGCAACCTTGAGCCTTTGTTTCATTCGTTATGTGGTTTCGCACTGCAATATTTACTCATAGCTATACAGGCGAATGAAACTACGTTGATCCCAACACTACTATCTAATGTCTCCGCGTTATACAGACAGCGTCATCTGCTGGCACAGCTGGAAATTAAAATAGGCGCGCGTAATAATATTCTGACAGAATCACATTATTAAAAAATTTACGGAATTAATTTTCCAGTACAAAAACTAAGAGAACATATTCATGGTTTTGCTCAGATTAAATTGAAAATATATAGTAAATAATAATACAATTAATCTCGATCATTTACGTTAATAGTAATTATAATTGCGGCTTACATATTAAGATAAAATACTTTACATAGGTACCATAATTTGAATCAGAAGAAAATGAAAGGACCAAGTGAGAAACTAATTTTGAAAAGCATAATGCTATTACAGAATATAATCAATCATGAGATTCAAAATGAAATTAGCTTAAATATAAATTCGTTTGACGATGGTCGTCTACTAAGAGCCTAAAAAGGAAATACCATTTACTGAAATAGTTGGTAGAGTGCTCGCCAAATCGGATGAAACCAGCGCAGAATATGACACTAACACCAATAATATGTCGAATAATGTATTGAAAAGAAAGTAATAGCGCTGTGATTAGGCCGTCCAACAAACATAGTGTTGCGCCATCTTGTTTGTTTACATTTCTGGCGGTGCTGTTATTTGATTCTGTCCGAAATGCGAAAATAATTAAGCCAGCGAATAGTTATAATCAAATCTAATGCCTTAATATTCTCTGATATTGGATTCTGCAACTATTTTCAATTGCAAAGTAAAAAAAAGTCGCTAACCTTGCTGGCCTTTTTTTAATTTTTAAATCTTGCCGCTGATAATTAAGAGATCAAATACATAATAAAATTTATTTCGTTATTACTCAATTACTATTCTATTGACAAGCAATTTTAAAAACAAGCCATAATTTACAAAAAAAAAAATGATCTAGACAGCACTGAAAACCGAAACGAGCTTTTAACTTGATATTTGACGTTTTGTTACAAGGTAAGGTTGATTCACAGGGTGATAGAAGTCATGTGATAATGAACATATGATAGAAAATGTGCGTAAATTACACATTGTCGCATGTTCAAATGCCAAACGATCGCCATCGAACATTTAAAAGCAGATGGAAATCTTTATTAAAAATCATGTAGTGCAATTTCGAGCTTTTGAATTAGCCCTATCTGTGCTATATTTTTTTGGTTGGATAGTAGTTTATGACGTAACACTTTCGCGCGGCTTAACATCCACCCGCTTTGGCAAGTACTCTATAACGTGTGACTGAAGAGGATTTATCAAAACTGAGATTAATTATAAAATATCAATTCTTTACAATCAAAAGTTTCAATTAATTCGAAATAAAAATTTATATTGCAAATTTTGAACATAAATGTGCAAAAAGAGCATTTTAAACTAGAGTAACCCATCCACACGGAAAAAAATACGATCAACTAAATTTGGTTTTATACAACCAAAATTATTCGTTTACATAGTGCCAAACAAACTTTTATTCAGAACACAATATAATTTTGTTAAAATGATTTAGTTATGATGACTCAAATGCAAAAAATCAAATTAACCAAATCCTATCAGCTTATTCTTGGGAAAAATTACTCCTAATTACAGTTAAAAGCAGAAATACATTAATTTGTTATTTTCTCACTATAAAAAACTTGCAATCTTTGCAAAGACAAAAAGAGTTTGAGTAATTAAAGTAACATTAAAGATAAGACAAGATAGCTTAGAGAGTATGAAATTCATTAAGCGAGTAACAGTTTATGCTTAATAAAATAAATGTATTTTAACTTGTATAGTAAAACATTTAACATTATGTATAGATTTAATATTACTAGGTAGCTTATTGAACAGCTTACAGCCCAAGTAGGTGATGTTTTTTTTTGATAGAGAGCCTTCCTATGAAACGGGGATAATAAATTTAAGGAATTTCTGATATCATACGTCGATGGGAGATTAGTGGAAAATTCAGATTTATGTTTGGATACAAAGCATAATAATTCGTAGATGTAACTATCATAAAAAGTTAGTAGCTTTATTTTCTTTGAAGGTTTGTTTTTCTCTATACTCTAAATCATAAATTATTCTAAGTACTCGTTTTTGTAAGATCATTATGCGATCAACATTTTATCCGCCTCCCCAATGAATTATTCTATATATCATTTTAGAGTAGAAGTTAAAAAATAAAGTGTGTTTAGGCCTAGCAAATTGTAAGATTTCTTTAAATTGTAAATAGCATAACAAATTTTCGATAGTTCCTTAGAAAGGTTATCTACATAATAGTTCCACTTTAAGTTTTCATCAATAAAAACACCAAGCAATTTCACAGATTTTACAAGATTGATTCTATTCATATTCTAAAGAAAATCATTAATGTTATATTTTCGATGATTACGAAATAGTACGCATTGAGTTTTGTTCGAGTTAATTGTTAAGTTGTTATAAGAAAGCCATTGGCGTAATTTAGAGTATACGTCATTTAGATTTTGAATTAAGTTATGAAAACTAGTGCTTCAAAATAGCGCGACGTCATCAGCATAAAGAATAATATTGTTAGAATTAGTTTTGTAACATGATAAATCATTTATATAAATTAAAAACAAAGTAGGGCCAAGGATTGATCCCTATGACACACCTCTTCTGACATCAGATATTTTCGAATGAGAATTATTAACAATAATCAATTAATTAAATCCCATAACACTCCATCTTGTGTAGTAATATTTTGTGATCAACACTATCGAAGGCTTTAGATAGTTCGATAAACATAGCTAACGTAAAGAAGCTGACATTAATATCACTAGAAACCTGGTTAATAAATTGAAATGAAGCAGCATTTATAGAATGTTTAGGCAAGAATCCAGGTGGATAAGAAATTATGCTTATTGAAAAAGCTTATTAGTTCTTCATTCATAATCGATTCATAAATTTTAAAAAAGGTAGGAGATACACTAATGCGACGGAAGTAGTCCAAATTATTTACATCTCCTTTGATACATATAGAAGTGACATAAGCAAGTTTCAGAAAAATGGGAAAAAATTCGCGTGGTAAATAAAAGCTTAAATAAGACAAAGGTGATAGAATATGTTTTGGGAACTGTTCAACCAAAGACCTAGAAATATAGTCATGACCAGAAGTGTTAGAATTTTTCCTACGATTTACAGCAGATTGTACATCACTCTCAACAACTGGTGATATAAAAAACAATTGTTTGGTTTACCAATAATGGCAGACGATGCATGAGTGAAATTGGGATCGCATGGTATTACTGGTGGGTTACTAAAATTGAGAAATTTAGTATAAGTGATTTATATGTTAGTAATAGGTTGAACTAATGCATGGAATTATATGATATATATTTAATATATCAGATTTTTAAAATATCTGAATGATTTCGGGGCTACATCCCTATTTATGTAGCATCCACAAGTATTTATGTACTTCCTTGCAATAATAATGGCTTCCAGGGCCTAATTGCACACACAGGTATTTGACGCAAAGATATGATTTGGTTAATTCGCAAATTATAGAGTTTGAATTTAAATATCCACAGAAATATCAGCTCATTTCAATTACATAATAGTGTCATGTATTTAAAGTCATAAAAGAACAAATCGTTTGTTTCAAATAAGCTATTGATATTCTTAGAACAGATTGTAGGTATACTTAATTTAAAGAAATAAGCTTTTTCATTCGGAAGATTGATATGTTTGGATTAAGTAATTTGTTTAAAAATACTCTAAGACTTATAAGTTTTAAACAGATAATACTGCCACTGAAACTATTCAGCTTTATTTGTAGTGATTTTAGATTCCTTAACTTAACAATACTGTAAAGGTTAAATTGAGTATAGACTTTTTTCAGTGTACCTAACCTATAATAGAAAGCATTTTTCCTGCGCATGTAGTTCATTGAATTATTTTGATGTTATCGGGCTATATATTCATCGGGATTATATTTTTATCATCAGCACGCAAATACTTTTAGGGATATAAAAATGTTATTGTCTGATATATAATGGATATAGTTTAACAATTATTTTATCATAAGTCCTGATAATTTTGTTTGCTGTATGAAAAATGTTCTTCCATAAAGTGTATTACCGATTTTTTTATTGAATCATTTTGTTTGCGTTGACTGTATTTCATTTTAAAGTTTGTTTATTAAGATACTATACTGAAACGGCAATTTAAAAAGAGAACAATAACTGTTTTGTAGGTCTGTATGAATGATTGGTATATTTGTATCTATATGTAGGTGCAAGTGACGACAGCGGGTGAAGATATGCGAAAGTTTTGGTATTAAACAAACTCCCGCAAACATTGTATTTCTGTTTAATTTTGCATGTTTATAACCCCATTAAGTAACCGTGGTGGATATCGTAAAATAAAAAGATTATAATAGGGCCATACTTATGTATATTGTTCCTGGAAAAAATTACATATTTACCAACCTGCAGAAAATCTGTATGGAAAACGCTTTACTTCGTAAAACTTAATTAGAATCATGAACTCCTGAGCTTGCGTTCTGCACCAAAATTGTATTAGTAACTTAGTTAATGTGTTCCGTTAGATTACATACTCTGGAATCACAGCGATTACCTCACAAACTTAATATGATACAAGTTAGAATGAAAATCGATAATCGTGAGTATGCATGCATAAGTTGGCAAATTTTAAGCTTAGGTTAGCATTTTACCTTTATTTATTTAGTATCCAATGTTCCAAAAGATGATATTTTAAGTCAATGTTCAAATAATAGTGCATTTTGATTAAAACATAAAATTTAAATAGAACATGTTATCAACCATTGAGTATAGGTAGTAGCTGTTTTTGTGTTTTTTATTATACAGTGTGTTGCGTTTTATCTGACATGAGTCGATCGTGCTTTACTCAATCACTTAATCGAAAAATGTTTTAAGTAAAAATTACTTAAGACCAAGTGCTGTATAACTCAAAATTATTTTATCATATACAAAGTGTTTGGTTTTGTCAGTACATTATGCAATTATCTTAAATTAATCGTAGTGTATATTACTACATTTTTGAATTGCTTGACTCGACACAAATTATTATTATGTAACATACCCAATACAAAAATTAATATTTTTTAAAATATTAAAACTTTTACAGAAAAAATGTTCGCGCGATATTCTTAAAAATCAATAGCTCGCTTATTAATTGCTATTTTCTAATACATTTTTGTACATTTAGATAAAACAACAGGTATAAAACATTTCCATTATATAGAGTGTTCTTAAAATACATGTAGATTTCAAACACTTTAAATGTAGAAAACTAATTTGTTTCAAATAGAACGTCCTGTATATTTTTATGTCGTCGGATACAATTGAAAAGCATCTTTCGAATTTACATTACACTGTCTATACCTAAACTTGAAAGTTTTAGTAATAGAGCATCATTTATTACAGGAACCTTATAACGAATTGAAACATTAAGAAAAAAATGTTTAGTAGGCTTTGCCTGTGATAATAAATAAAATAAAAGTCCCAATGTAACTAATAGTATTATCCAAATCTATTCTTATTAACATCGTAAAATTCTGTAAAATCTGTAATCTTTATTACAATATCCTGTTTTGCTTTTTTAATAATGGTTTTTGACTCTGTGTGAGTAAATTATAGCAAGGTAAATGAAAGGAAAATGGTCCAATTTCTCACAAATTCTTTAGGGGACATCTTCAGGTCAGAATTATAAAACAGTTTAAAAATAAGTCCAGTGATAAAATAGTAAAAATTGAATTGTATAACTGAATGCAATTTTATATTACTTATTATAACACATGCCAAACCGGCAAACTACATTTTAAAGTAAAACAATAAAGTTAAAAATACATTTTAACTTATTGTTTTATTTTAAAGGTAAATGAAAGAAAAATGGTCGAATTTCTCACAAATTCTTTAATATCGTACAACTGGTTATTATTATTATTTTTACTATTTTCGTCACTTGACTTATTTTTAAACTGTTTTATAATTCTGACCTGAAGATGTCTCTTAGTCGGTGAAACCGGTTGTACGATATTGAAGAATTTGTGAAAAATGGACCATTTTCCTTTCATTTACCTTGCTTTTTAATAGTTGTTAATCTTTTTTGTTGTTAATTGCTTGTGTTACTGTTTGTGGTGTAATGACACAATAAGAATATTAACAATATTTATTTGGTAAGTTATAGATAAATATTTGATGGCTATATCTACCAGGTAGAAGTATCCAAATAAATATTTTTTTGCTGTTAAGCTAATTTACTTGAATAAAAGATATTATTTTAAGAAATAGTTTGATCGCTTCAAAGAAAGCAGTAACATTAACCTGAAGTTGCTATATCTAATTAAAATAAAGTTTCTTTATGTGAAATATTTTTTTTCAGAGACATTTCTTTGCGGAAACGAATCTTTTCTCTCAGTGTATATAATTGCTGGTTTGAAAATTTTGTTAAGTGGTATTAATACAAAATTATGCAAGAAGAGTATGTATGAAATTAAAGACTAAGGATGAATTCAATCGCGAGTGCCAAGGAAATGTAAATAGTAAAATTATACAAAAAATTCCTTCACATATAATAAAATTTTAGTCTAACCCATTCGCTGTGTCAGTGAAAGTCACAGCTGTTATGTTAGTTATTAATTAATGTGATAAGTTTTTTATTCGTATTTTGGTACTTATGTTTTAGTGGTAACGCATGGGAAAAAATAATATCTTGCTTGTAATTTGTAAAGAAATCTACGAAATTATATATTTGAATGTATTGTAAAATTTATATTGACTGTATTGAATTATAAATAATTAAAACGAGAATGAATTTATTACATAAATATAAAGGAGGAAACACTTTTATTATTACACCTTTTACGTTTTTTTTTTTTAAATATTTGGGAAAGGTGCTTCATGTATTGTTACGTCAAACATTTCAATATATCATTTATTCCAAGTTTTTGATTCACATTTTATTGTTGAACATTTGGGAAATTTTATTACCTAACGATTTATTGCACTTTGGCAAACGATTGATCGCCGTAAACAGGGTATAAATGATGTTGGGCATTAAGGAAACTAATGCTCTCCACCGTCGTAAATTCGATACTGTGTGTTTATTTTTGTTGACGAAGCCACATCTACTTTGTTGTTTTAAGGAGTATTAAAAGCTATAGTAAATTAGCTAACGATCTTCGGCATGTTTGGAGTAACGCATCTCTTTAATTCTCAATTAGGTACTAATAGGTTGTTTTTGGTATACACTATGTCCGCGTGGAAACAATACGTTGATGATTATATGGCTCTATAATGGAATACATTCCAAGGTCGTTCAATTACCACATTAACAGTCTAAAGCTAAACGTATACCAAAACCGAATTTGTCCTACTTGAAGTATGCCTTGAATTACTTGATGGTATACGTGTCAAAAAGTCACAGAGTGTCAACTGTAAATCTACATATACTGCAAGTTAAATATGTAGTTCTTCGTCTTGTGCGCAAAATTTATTCGTAGTATGCGCACCTTTCTGAGGATATAGTTGTAGACTTAACTTAAATTGGTAATATTAGTTCTAAAATTTACAGTATTGTATTTATTAATGTACACCATTTCAAGAAATAAACGTTTTTTGTATTCGTTTTCCCTGTCAATGATAGAAGCATTTTTGAAATCAAATTTATGACCTGCTTCAAGAGAATGGACGGTTAGAGCACTTTTGTTGAGACCCGTGGCGCAATCGTATTCATGTTGCTTGAGTCTAGCCTTAAAATATTCGGCAGACTGCCCGATGTACATTTTGTCACAATTAATACAAGGAATTTTGTAGATTATATTGAGATTGAAGTAAAGTACACTGTAAAAAATTACAGTAATATTGCCATGGTAAATCAGGAATATTACATGTAATAACGTTGTGAATTTACCACAATAAATTATGTAAATTTTGTTTTACATGAAATTTTGGTAAAATTTATAGCTTTTTCATGTAAGTTTAAGATGTAACAAAAATTCAAAAGGAAAATACAGGAAAAGACATGTACAATTTTGTATTTACTCTCAAAATTTACTTAAAAGTGTAAAATTGACATTTTTTTGAGGTATTTAGTGCACTTTAAAAGTAATTTTACTAGTGAACTATTAATTTTGCTGTAAAAATATGAGGATCTTTTATATTTATTTGTTTTTACTTGAATTTTCGGGTAAAACTATAGATATCATGGCAAACACGAAATTCATACGCCGCAATGCGATGGATTATTGGATTATTTATCTGTGCGCGTAGGCAATTCTATTCGTTTGTCGAACTTATTATTGGCTCAATGATATCATGTACGTCAAAAACAATCGTAGGTTTCGCGTAAGCGTGTTTATTCTTGATCCTTGGTTGAGCAATTCAGTATGACCTATTGGGTGCTATAAAAGAATTAGGTAAGTTGCTTGCTCTCTTTATAAAAATACATATGAAAAGTACTTCAGTATTCGGTAAATATAGAGTTCATATAAATATTACATACGAATTTTACAGTACAATCTTTGAAAAACACATCAGCATGTGAAATTTACTAGATGGTAGAAATTTTACCTTATGAAGCAAATTTACCTGTAAAATTGTAGGCAACTTTGTTACCAACGATTTTACATGTAATTTTACTGCAACTTTTTTTACAGTGTAGGAGTTTTATCTTTATTTTTTGAAAAAAGTAACTTATTAGAATTGCAATTGTAGAAGGCTAATTTTATATGTTGTAATTCTTTAAAGATAGATGAGAGTCTGGGAGTAAGATTCTCAATAAGGGGAAGCCTCTGATAGAATACGTCCAACTGTCGATCTACATTATTATCTAGTCCCAAGTTGGTTCTAGAATGGGCATGAAACAAAATGGACGATAACAGATCATCTGGGTAGCCATTGTCTTTAAAGATCGTAAACAAATAGTCCAGATTTTTTTAATGAAACTGTTGATTAGAAATTTTGAGTACTCTGTCTCTTATAGCTTTCATGGTGTTGATCTTTTGGTTTATAGGATGGTTGGAGTAATAATTAATATATCTACCAGACAAGGTTGGTTTTTGGTACCAATTAATGGAAATACTTTGATCAGTGTTTCTAACGACCTTAGTGTCTAGAAAGGGCACAGCATTTACAGTCTCCTGTTTAATAGTGAATTGGAGATGCAGATCGGAGGCATTAAAGGTCTGTTTGGTTAGTTCAATTGAATCTGATGGAACCGATGTGATGATGTCATCGACATAGAGACAAAAATAAAGGGGAGTTGAAAAGGCAAACGAGAGATGGAATATTCCAAAAGATGGTCCATGATTACTCTAGCATTATGGGACTCAAGGTGGAATCCATGGAGGTTCCAAAGGTCTGCTTGTAAATCACATCTTGGTATGAGAACATAGCTGATTCAAACAGAAATTTAACTATCCTTAAGAGCATCTGTTGAGAGATGGCAGTGTGCTGTGAAATGGGGTTCCAGTTCTGTTATAGTATACTAATGACCAAAGCAAGTGGTATATTAGTATAAAGAGAGACAACATCTAGTGAAATTAATACAAAACCCGCTGGTAAGATAGTACCTATAACTTTACCAACAAAAGTAAAGGGATCTATTATGTTATGTTCAAATCTATGCCCCAAATCCCTACTCAGAATGTCAGCTAAGTACTTGGATCTATCTATCTATCTATCTATGATCCTTAGCTGGCGACTGGCGGAGGTTGCCCACGCAACCAGTACGCTGCTGTAGGTGCCGCGGGATTTCGGACTTGTTCTATGATCGCTCTCCACGCTTTCCGGTCCATGGCGGTGGTCCTAGCTTGATTGAGGTCGAGACGCCGGTTCTTCAAGTCGTCTTCCACTTGTTTTGTCCACGTTTTCTTTGGCGCGGTGCGTTGTATTTTCCACTGGACGGGTCGCTGTTTCCAGAAGTCTTTGTGGTATTCGGTTTGCGCCCATTCTGCAGACGTGGCCAAACCATCTCAATCGTCGTTGCAGGATCACTTCACCGATGGCTGGCTGTTGGTGACAGATTGTCCGAATGGTTTCGTTGGTAATGCGATCGCGCAATGAAATTCCCAGGATCTGTCGCAGACATCGCATTTGGAATACCTCGAGTTTGTCCAAATCCAGTTTAAGCAGGGTCCATGTTTCTGATCCATAGAGGAGAATTGGCAAAATCAGCGTCCGAAAGAGGCGAATTTTGGTTTTCATGGAGATGTTGATCTTCTTCCACAGGCACCATTTGAGAGAGGCAAACGCCGCGGCTGCCTGTCCAATCCTGCTGTGGATCTCTGCTGTAGAAGCCACTTTCTTCTCCTGAACCAGTGACCCAAGGTATTTGAACTCCTGCACTTGTTCGATTTGTACACCGTCGAGGTGAACGGTGGCCTGCGATCCATCCGTTGTCAGCACCTTGGTCTTGTCCACGTTGATTTTCAAGCCGTACGATTGAGCGATGCGAGCAATATCATAAAGAGTGTCCGTTGCGTCGGCGTCGTTGTCTGTGAAAAAGGCACTATCGTCGGCGAACATGAGGTCGGTCACTGAGTGATCGATGTCGAACTGTACTCCACGTCTGTCCTCGTACTTGGATAGCTGGTATGTCGCTACATACCCACAAAGTAGAAACTATAGAAACTATATCTCAAGGGGACACCTAATTGTGGATTTTAGGTAACCCATAATATTTGGGAATAACACCATTGCGGCAAGTCAGATTTTTATAAGTCGCTTGATCGATAATCTTATCACCAAGTAAGGATCTAGTCATAGAATTGCATTTATTTTGAATAGACATTGTAGGGTCTTTGTTGAGAGTGATGTAAGTATCATTGTCACTCAACAGTTGTATGGATTTAGCACGATAATCTGAACTATTCGTGATAACAGTGACCTGACCTTTATCAGCAAGTAACCTCTTGCATCACTGAGTAACAGATCAATGTTGTTGCAACTGTGGATAATGTGTGAGCGAGGAATTTCATATCTTCTACATTTAATTAAAAAACACTTTCAGTTTAATAAATCTTGCCAACCGGTTGTTAAGTTTCATCCAATTTTTCAGCATCACAGTGGTGTCGTATCCATGTGCGTGAGTAATGTCGTCGAAAAACCTCGTGTCTGTAATGAGAGGAACAGAAGTACTCTAGTACAACGTTAAGATCAAGGGACACGGTGGACAACTGTCAATATTTCAGGGATTGATACCAGCAAGAATCAAAAAACTCCGTTTCTCTGTCTCTAGAGCTTTCGAAATAAATTTATTTTATTAGTACTGATGACTTAGTCTATAGAACATTAAGACGAAATACATATTTTCGAACGACGTGCACGATAATTAATCCTAAATGTGTTTTTTTTTTTAATTTAACTTGTACGCAAACTATTTTCGGGATGTGTTATTATTATTATACATGTATTTTCAATTTTACTTACTTTCGGTATTTAAATGAAATAATTTAGTTTTTACGTGCAATTAAATACTTGGTCTAAATACATCGTTATTGTTTTGCCCATTATTTGTGTTTTTCGCCTTTTTGAATAAATTCATGCGTGTTGTTTTGCCGGAAAACTATTTTCTTCTTAAGTATGCTTTTCGACGAAAAGTAACCCTAATTAAATGGAATGCGCCTTAGTTTTAATCAATATTTTATAATGTCTGTATAACTTCTGTACATATTATAATGTTATTATTATGTACATATTTAACAACCTATTTTAATTTCTTTTAAGTACGTTATCATATTATTGAATTTATAAACAGTATTTTAAATAAAAAACAGCCGGACGTTTTTATTTATTTGCGTGGACACGATGTATACATTGATTTAAAACTTTTGGCCTTTTAGGAAAAATGCAAGCACCTGTATTCAAGCTGAGTACTTTTTTACGCGGAAGTATTTTAGTTTTATTCATGTTCCCACGAGCATAAGTCTCAGATACACAAACAATAATGAACAAAAGTGAATATTTTTCGCGCGAGGTTAAAGAAATTTCAGAGATAATTGGAATTTTTTCAGTTAATGCCGATTTACTTATAAGCAAAGGAACTTTACAGTAGTATATAGTGTTTGAAGATTTTAAAACTGTTATATACGGGAAAAAGCGATCTTGTTGTTTTAACCATTTTTCATGCATTTGGTTACAGTTACTAAATTATTACTTGATTTAGGAACATTAAAATATTTCTGTATTCCATCAAACGAATAGTTTGGCTAGTAGATTTATTTGAAGCTAGCGCAGTATTTATTGATTTTACTAAATATTTACATGGAAGTAAAAATAAATATCGCATTTTATTTTCGTATAGCAGTTGTCTCCCCATATAGTACAGCAGATGAGCAAATATACTAATATGTAGTAGAAAAATTGTCACATAGGTGGCGCATCTTTTTTTTTTCATTTCAGTATCAGATAACATTAAGCACAGAATAGGCTGGAAACTACGATCGTAACATACTAATCTGGTATATTTACCAGATTAACTTCTGACAGGAGTCATCGTTATTAAAAGGACGATTTATTTAGCGGCACACTGGAGTGCTAGGAAAATAGTTATTGCGACCAACTCCCCCAATACTACTAGGATTTACAACATTCTAACGGCAAATCTCTCCTTAATGCATGGGCTTTTGGAGATATTGTGCGTAGTTTTCAAGTTCGAAATAAAGAGGACTTGAATCCACTATCAACATCTTTCACTTAAAAAGAAGAAACTGTTTCAACGAAAGATATATTATTTCCGAAGAAATGCGTGAATTTAAAATTATATTCCTCTTCAAGGAAACACCAAATCATGTTGGCCATATAGAAAACGCAAAAATTTTTGGTGTAATGCAATTCCTTTAAAATGAAAAGGATATTTCTCTCAGGGTATATTTCTTTAGATTAGAGATTTATAATATTTTTATTTTGATTGCAATTATCATTGCAATTATGTACTTGATAATATCTGCCAACCAGGATTGTCGATTTTTATGGATTTTTTTTTGTTTTAAGAGGGACATGCGTGTTAAAAATATAAACTGGGTAATTATTGAAGAAACACGATCTTCATTTAATTCAGGTGGACTTTTTTAGTACTACCAAATCAATTGTCTTTTCTCTTGCTTTTTTCTCTAACTGTACATGGAGACCTGGGTGTATCTCTTCTAATAAATAGTGGTATACGTATACTAGACATTAAATAATCGTATCCTTGTCATAAAATTCTAAATTGTGTTCTTAATGTGTAGGTGTGTGTTTACTTGTTTCCGGTTACTATCTTGCTGTTATAGTACAACTTTTGTTTGTATTTGTTTTGTTAAGTTCACGTGTGAAATAAATGAATTTTGGATCGAACTATTACTCCAATAACACAACAAGTTAATAATTTGCATAAACGATGTAGTTGCTACACTTGGGTGCCTGAATATACAAATGATAATAACCATGATCAAAATTTGTGTATGTATTATGGTAAAATATGTACATTTATTGAAGAGACAAATATCACTCATATCAGTTCACAGAAATGTTACTTGTAGAAATATAACATCCTTAACACGAACTATATAGAAATTCACGCTTGAGCGGATTACTCGGCGATGAGTTTTCCATTCGAGAACACACACTTTCCTAATGAATTGTTGTTTATTTAGGACTTGTTTCGCCTTCTTGTGGAAAAAGGTATCGAACTTGGTTCGTTTGTGCCGCTGAACCTTCATGTGATATACCGTACGTTGGACGCTGTCGTATTCCCCAATCGCCAAAGGTTATATTTGGTTTTCTTGTAGGTTGGAAGACTCGTGATATTTAGTAGGTGTTTGGTTAGATTTATAATGATTTTGTTCTGAAAGTAAATATCTAGTACTAATGTAAAAAGGAAAAGTAGAAGGCAGAGTTACAAACAATGTTTAATTGCGGAAATTATATATATAAAGAAACAGTTATTATTTTTTTTTATATATCTAAATACTGTTAATTAAGAAAATGCCTGGAAAATGTATAGATTTATTTTCAATGCGAGGTAATTAATAAATCAATAGGTAACTATAAACTACGTTGGGAAGTAGTTTTCTCAAATATGGTCAAAGATATCTAACTTCATCCAAAATGAATTATCTAACAGCTTCTTGCGGGTTTCGCCGTGTGTCAAAACTTTCTCTCGACGTTTCGCTGTTCATACTGACAGCTTCTTCAGGATGACTGAACTGATTCTCCATGGTCCGACATTCTTCTTATATACGCCCCTGGTGCATCCAACCGTGTAGTTTCCGCTCCATTGACCGTGACGGTTCGTAGTAGGCTCTTCCACGTGTTGCTAAGGTGGTACCCTTCTTCTCTGTTAACGGTTTTATTCTTTTCTATTTCTATGGCTTCCCTGATGAGTCTTTTCCCGTAGTTCTTGATGGTAGTTATTACTTTTACATTCTTGAAATCCATTTTGTGTCCGGTGTCGTGCACGTGTTCTGCCACCGCTGATTGCTCGGTCCTTCTTAATCTTGCGTCCCTTTCGTGTTCTTTTATTCTTATGTCGATGGCTCCTCCTGTTTGTCCGACGTAGCACTGTCCGCATTGGCATGTGGCGCCCCTTGGGTATCTTATCTTTTGCCGCTTGGGTATGCTGATCTTTTGCGAGTCGCAGATAAGCTGCTTTACGCTACAGCACGCAGTATTTAGAAAGAAGACGCACACCGATAGATATCTGCATGCAAGATCTCACCATCATCCGATGCAGAAGAAAACATTAATACAAATATTGCTATCCAGAGCCGAAACCATCAGTGACGAACAACATCTTACCAGTGAAAAGATACATTTGGAGAAAGCACTAAAGAAGAATGGTTACACTGACATCGACATACGGAGAGCCACTAAGAAGAAGACGACACCGGAGACAACTACAGAACCACGAAGAGGGATGGCGTGTTTACCTTACATAGCAGGAGTCACCGAAAAAGTAGGCCGAATTATAACGTACTTGCTTCGGGACTGCAACGTCGATCCAGCAGTATCTACCGACCGTAAAGGATAAGATAGCCAAGGGGCGCACAGAAGGTATCTACAAGATAACATGCCAATGCGGACAGTGCTACGTCGGATAAACACGAAGAGCCATCGACATAAGAATAAAAAGAACACGAAAGGGACGCAAGATTAAGAAGGACCGAGCAATCAGCGGTGACAGAACACGTGCACGACACCGAAAATGGATTTCAAGAATGTAAAAGTAATAACTACCATCAAGAACTACGGGAAAAGACTCATCAGGGAAGCCATAGAAATAGAGAAGAAGAAGAAAACCGTTAACAGAGAAGAAGGGTACCACCTTAGCAACACCTGGAAGAGCCTACTACGAACCGTCACGGCCAATGGAGCGGAAACTACACGGTTGGATGCACCAGGGGCGTATATAAGAAGAATGTCGGACCATGGAGAATCAATTCAGTTATCCTGAAGGCTTCTTCATGCCAGTATGAACAGCGAAACGTCGAGCGAAAGTTTTGACACACGGCGAAACCCACAAGAAGCTGTTGGTTATAGTTACACCGGCCGTGAAAGCCTACGCAGTGTTATCAAAATGAATTAACCTTGCAACCAGTGTGAGGTCGAATAAAGAATAATAAGTCAGATCTAGCAGTTTTTTAAATTATAATTTGTAATAAAGGGATTTTTAGTAAGAGCTACCGGATTTTGTTAGTAAATAAATCACACAGCTGATGATTTTAATATCTTTACAGTAATTATTTACAGTTATGAAAAGTAATATCTCAACTGTTTTGGTAAGACGAAAGCTCTTTCGGAAAAATATGAGATAATAAACACATTTTTGGGGTAATTTTACGATTGTGTCTCTAATTTCGTTCACGGTTTGTTAGCCTCTATACTTTACTTATCACGTAACCCCACAAAACTAGTCGAGGTGTGTCCAATCGCACAATTTATGAGGTCAATTGACATCGCCATTTTGTGAACTCTTCCTCTAAAGTCGCAACAAATCCATAGTTTCATTGACGGTATGACACCATCTTGTTAAAACTAGAAATTGTTTACTTCAATTTCCATTAAAGCTGATCATAGAAAGTTTAACGCCATTGATTAAAAGCGGTTGGCCATTTATTATTCATTTATCAAAAATAATACTCAAAACCGGCAATTTTGTTTGTTGTACCTATATATTTAAATTATTTATATGAAAATTTCATTAGTAAAATTGATCTAATTACAAAAAATATTATCAACTGTAAGATTTTCGAGCACTCATTTAGCTAACGTACGGCGCTATATATGATCAACTAGCTTTAATTCTTGTGTCAACCAAATCTTCAATGAATGAATAGCCAAATCTCAATTGCTGCTGCGAACGCAACAAATATCTTAGGATTTCCAGCTATATTTAACGAACCACTCCTATATTTTTAATGGAGTGGCATACACAAGCACATACATTTTTAGCAGACTTTATCATCTTAACCTTAAGCATTATACTGCAGATTGGAGACTCAATCAACAATACGGCGATACAAGATTTTTAAATACTTTGAAATGAATATTTATGTAATTAGCCTAATCTGTAAAGAGATAAGATTAAATTGAAATAGGAAATATTTCGAGTTGGCGCTTTTAGTTTAATTTCAGATTGTCTACTTGTATCCAGATATATATCTTCTGGAACATCATACGAGGGATGAAATAGCAGCAATAGAGCCCAACGTCAGTCCGCCCCTTTGTTCATGACAGACAACGTATTTTCATTGTTGTCACAATGTAAACGGGTGGCTCTACTGTGTATCATTCCATCTTTAAATTTGTACCGATCAACCAGTGATGTATGATTTCGTTACTTTTTATTATTTGTTCATAATTGTTACTTTCTGTAGTAAATTTAGTGTTATAAGTTGGTGCCGTTGTATACAATAAAATCCTAACTCTCCCTGCGCTATTCATCCTTTAATCCGTCTCTCTAATTCGTAAACATTTTTCGGATCTACCAAATGACATCACGATAGCTGTCACAAGACGCTTGGATCACGATCTTTATCTGCTTGTACCCAATACAGAGTTAACTGAAAACTCAATCATCTATAATGCAATCAAGCTATTAGATCAATACCAACCTCTGTCAATTTTTGCAGGAAGGTAAAATCATACCTCTTAATACGGCCCCTTTACGCAGTTAGCGATTTTTTTGGAGGAGAGTAAAATTTGAATTTGAATTTAAATTACTATTTTTTTTTTATTTTTATATTTTTCTCTTTCGGGCAGCGCAATCCTCTGCCTTATTTTTTTTTCTTTTTCTTTTACTTTGACAGCTTAGTGTATCCAACACTATGTATTCCTTGTCTTTTGTACCTGTATTTTTTAGTGTAATCTTTACTTAGCTTTGTCCACAAAATTTGTAATTTCTCATGACAATAAAGCACATTATTTACTTATTCACTCGAAAATTATACACACTACAGAGTCAAAACTTTCTGAGATTCAATATTGTATATAAAGCTATTTCAAAAAAAAATATTAGCTGAATCTGTGTAAGGGCTGATGTAACTAGTTTATCCGGTTATAGCCATCCTTTTTAAATGTATTTATATAGTTCTCAATGTCATATTTATTGTTTTTGTAAGTTCATCTTTTTATAGCAGTATGTAAATAATATTATGTTATACACACATGTTCACAGTTACAATGTTATTATTTTGGCAACCCTGTCAATGATGTCAACATATTAATAGATTTGTTACTAATTTAGCGACCTTCATAGAAGTGCTGCTGTAAAATTAGAGTTCACTGGATTAGTTCTATAAGATATCTCTGTTCTGTATAGTTGTATACGGCATTTCTGTAATTGATTAGGTTATCTACGTGAATTATATGGAACGCAAACGGTAACAGGTATTTTGAATATAGTATAGTGGTGTTGTTTCTATTGTTTACTTACGCGACTTAACAGTACTTACTTATGTTTGGTTATTAGTAAACTTTTTTAATGTTAACAAAAAATATTTCAGAATAAATAGCGCAATCTAGGCGGCAGTAATACGATATCTTGTAGTTCACATTGAAAGTTATACGACTTATTGTAAAGTGTACTTTCACTATTTAGATTATATATTATTCGTGTGGCAAAATTGTTATCTATCAAGAATATAATATTATGAATATCATACTCTAAAAGTCAATATGATCCTCTTTATGTATAAATTTAGATAAGTAGATTTTCTGTGTGTAACATTACATTACTCGATTGTAATTTCTTTTGTGCCGAGTTCTTTCGCCATATTTCATTTTGAACCTGTACTTCCGCGCATTGGCGCAGTCTTTGTCTGAATTTGCTCTACAATTTTAAATTAAAAGAATCTGTTTGTTTACTTTCAACGAAATTTTATTAAAGACAAATATCCCCAAATAATAATCACAAGTAATAATGGAGTTGTAGCAAACATTTGGTAATGGATCCAGTCCTTCATGCCATGGAAACGAAGCGCAGTGCAGTTTTGACAAATAACTCGTACACGGCGCTCATTAAACCTTTGTATATTGACAAAAAAAATAATGCTTCCCTCTGCGACTTAGGTACGAGTATATTAAGGTTTATTTACATCTGTGTTCCACAATGGTAGATTGTGTCGAAAAATGATATATTTGCATAGAGGTTGCCTGCAAATATTGTGTTTTTATTTAAATTTGTGGTGATACAAATATAACATATTCGCCAACACGGTCGAAATTTATCACTTTAGTTTTTGGTTATGTAAAACAGTGAAATTATTGAACTGGAAATGCTGCGGTATTAGCAAAATGCAAATATATTCATATAAAGCGGTATGGTTTTTTTTTGTTTTATTCGATTAACTCTGATCATGTAGTTTCGGTTAATAAAAATAAAATAATATGATGCAAAAGTGGATTTAAAAAAAAGTATAATTTATAATGCATTTATAATATGCATTTATTTATTACTGACAACAGACGCATGATGAATATATAGTGACCGGCATAAAGTGCCCAGCATATGGAAAATTTTTTTGTCTTTGTATTTAGTAGATTTTTTCTTACAAATTGCCTGTGCATGTCTTGAAACTAAAATAACACTCATCAAATCTACCGAAAATATAATTGTATACCAGGAAACGTCAAAAATATCAAACTACGCTAAGAGTAAAGAATCTCAGTTTTTGTGTTTAGAAGATTATTTTATTAATAAATGTTGTTAAAAATTCAACACTATATCCAGATATAAAGTTTCGCTTAATTTTAGCGAATTACCTGTATACAAAATTAATCGAGATCATGCAGCTGTTATATCCTATTCTGTGTATATCCCTACCTTTTGGGAGAAAATCATGCGTACTATATTAAAATTAGTTGGTTTCACAAATATTATAGCCTCGAAAAAGAAAACTTCAAAATGAGAATTATTTTTGCTGCACACTATGTTTAGTTTTCAAATTAAATAAACTCTTTTCGTGCAACAAGGGGCATGTAACTAGGTGCCATAATGATGCTTGAAATAGTTAAATAAATAGATATTATTATACAAAATTGTAGTCGTCGTTGCATTAAAAAAGGCGTCGTGCAAACGTACTGCTGTGTACTAATTGTAATCAAAAAGAAAAATGAATTTTAAAAATGACTAAGAAAAGTAAAAATTAGCTAGCTCAACTGATAAAATTTTTTAAAGGGCGCAAAAGAACAACTAACCTTAGAGTTACCCTTGCGAATCAAAACTTGAATCTAACCACGAAGAGTAATTTGTGAGTGAATGAACACTAACTTTCTTAAATACCCCAAAAATTGAAAAGGTTTGAAAAATAAAAGAACAGAATTTTTAACTCAACAACGTTAATTAACAATCAAAAATTTATTTAAAAAAAAAGAAAAAAAAAGTTAATTACTATTTGCAGAAAAAAAAACCGTCAACTGAGGGTTCTGGCTTAAATTTAAAAACTGCACGTGATTTTTAATTACAACAGGACAATACTATTTCCTATATCAAAACCAAAGATTAGTTTGTTCAGGAAGATTTCCTTATATTTCAAAACAATCCACGTGGTTTCAAATTAAAATAAAATCATTTCCCGGGACAAACACTAAAAATTTATAAAAATGAAAAACTAAATGCAAGAACAAAGCTTCTATTCACCCAATCCGAGGTGATTAATAATTTACAACAAAACAGCAAAATGGAAAAATTAATTCTTTAAAATAAAATATCTTCCCGAACAAAAATAATAAACGATCTTATATCTATAATGTGTACACAACAATATAATAACAATTATTATTAAGCGAATTCCTTGATGGACAAGAATAACGCGAAACAAATTACGATATAAAAATGTAATACAAAATGGTTGCAAAGAAATTAAAAATACAAGTGCTCACGCTAGCGTCTACCAAGGAACTGCCTGATACAATCTCTATCGTTGCGTACAACGCAGTCGTACAATTCACCGACAAAATCTATTAGAATTAACATTAACTAAACATGACAAACAATAGACATCTTAAAGAGAGAAATTAATTAAAAAAAAACTTAACACTAAATTAAATAAACCAAACAGTTAACTCTTTAACTAAAATTATACAAAAATAAACATTATTATGAAAATTTTTCGATACAATAATTCAGCAGTTTTAAGCAAATCAAATATGCAACACAAAATACACTCGCGGTAAATGGGTTGCCACAGCAGTGCCTTTACTTCAACTTTTTCGGTAAACGTTCGTTTATCGAACGGATCCGCTATTAAACTTTGCACTGACCACTGTTAATCCCGTTAATTCATTATTATTTAAAATTGAAAGAGTAGAAACATCTTTAAGACATAAATATACATTCATAGCTTGTATAACGAAATGCAGTCTTTTTAATTACAGATTACGCTTATAAACGCGCAGGTACAATCGCTTGATTTGCATCAACGCTTCAACCTCGTTGTACTACATGGACACACATCCAAAAGACGTTCGGCAAAGTTCGTTGGCTGTATACATTCAATGTATATACTTGGTTTGCTTCCGCGTTTCAAACCAAGCGCGTTTTCTTTTCATTTATTTAACGTGTCGAACTCGATATCAAATATTAGGTTAGGTTACATGTTTAGAAACCAGAAGGAAATAGTATATAGAATAATTTACATTATAAACAGTTAATTTATTCTCTGTAGTATAAATCTTTAATTGATAATCTTTAAAATGTACAATTACCCTTTCTTTTATTTTATAAATTAAATATTTTTTCTATTATAATTTTTGGTGGTTGCGCAAACCTGTAAACATTAGAAGAAACTGCCATTGGTTTCGACCAATCATTGGCTTTTTTCAAGTTACCAAATGCTGGATATGAGCATATAATCGTTCACATTTGTTCGTTACAAGTATTGATAGCTTTGCTCTTTATCTCTCCTTTGATTTATGTAATAATCGAACGGTATAAAAATATACAGGGTGTTTCATTTAAAATTTCCGAGAAAAAATACAATTGTGTTCTGCAACATTCTGTATAAACAATCCAAATTATCTTTGGTTGAAAAATGAAGTAGTAGAAACATGTTTAGTTGATATTTCAAAATTTAATCTTTAAAAATGACAGAGTGGTAAACCGTAAACAACATATAGCTAAAAAAAAACTAACGATGAAAACCATTTGGTACCTATTTGAATTTGTTTCTTTTAAAGTTGCATATCCAAATATGCGATGCGAAGAACACTTGATGTTCCATTTAATAGAACACAACTTTAATATGTTACAATCTTCCGTCCTCGGACGGTTTTGAGATAGTCTGTATAGCCGAATGCAGCTGCGTTGATCCCAGCATTGCAGTGTAATAAGTAGGAGTGTTTGGCGTTCGTTTGATTTCCAGCTTTTTATTTTAAAAGATGAATAATCCGTGTTACATACATATGCACACGACTTGCGTAAAATGTTCTAATCCGGTGTATCCAACACATACGTAGGAATCTAGACTACAGTCCAACAATAATCAGAATAACTAGCGATGACTTAAAACGGACAGCAATTAAACTACAACCTAAATTGGCCATTGTTGCTCTCACGCGTTTCGCACCTCTCAGGATACCAATATGCACATTCACACAAGCGTACGTGCAATACATATCTCTGTGCATGCAGGTTACAATTTATAGTCCAAGTGTAAGCGAATCGCAATGGTTCCCATGCTTCAAAGTTTATGTCGTTGTTGTCCCCCGGTTGCATATTTGCGATTCAATAGTCTGTGTAGCGTAGGCGTTAGTATCCGCAACTGCATTCACCGGATATACAACAAAGTTGTCGCGTACTTTATTGTTAGTCTGTCCTACATTCTGCCTTTGAAATATTAGAATATCGAATTTGGTTTATCTCTGCGTCAAGCTGTTCCTCAATTACACGGCTGTTGTGATTCACTTATTGCTCGTGTGCGATCTTTGTACGCCCAATTGCCTCGAAGTGAATGATGTTTGCTGCATGACCTATCTGCATATGTGCGCATATGCTTGAATAAAATGAGAAATATCGTTCATGTCATATGTATGCAGATTGACTTTAAGTGAATTGAACGTTCTTTGTATACAAAGAACTGCTTGTTAGGTTTAAGTTGAGACTCAGCGGTAGCAGATACATTTTAAAGAAAGTATAGCGTATGTATTAGGGCTGTTTTTCGAATAACCGGTTCGTTTATCATTATTTTTTTTGTCTACGGTATGGCGAGAAGGAAAATGGGGTATTACGTGTATCAGTAGCGTCTGTCAAGTCTTATAGATAATCTTACAGGCGCTTCAGATATTTATTTATGGGTCACGTATACGCTGATAGAAATATCCTTTTTATTTAAAAGGAGCATCAAAGCAAAAGATTTTGCGTTTTCTATATGCCCAGCATGATTTGGTGTTTCCTTGAACAGGAATATAATTTTGAACCCACTGATTTCTTCGGAAATAATATGTTTTTCGTTGAAGCAGTTCATTCTTTTAAGTGAAAGATATTGATAATTGATTCAAGTCCTCTTTATTTTGAACTAGAAAACTCTGCACATTGGCAGAAAACCGTAAGCATTTTGAATAAATTTTCCTTTTCTCATAACATTTATTCGCTTGTCTTTTATGCGGTTTTACAGAAGAGCGTAAACACACAAAAATACACTTTAATGAAATGCGTTGGCTTATAAGTAATGCAACACTAACTGAAAAGATTCCAATTCTCTCCGAAAATCCTTTAATCTCGCACGAAAATATTTACCTTTGTTTACTATACTTTGTGTATCTGAGATTTATGCATGTGGAGACATGAATAAAATTAAAATACTTTCGCGTAAAAAAGCACTCAGCTTCGTCTTTTTAAATTCGCTGAGTTTGACCTTTGTAGTTTCTCCCAAGGACTAAATATAAAAATATGTTTTAGAATCTGCGCATGCGCATTCACTTCAATAAGTACTTACATTATTTTTGTTCTAAAAGGTTTTAATCATACCTTATTACTTTTCTATAAACGTAATTTTCTTCATTATTAAAATAATTTTTTACACCAACGCATGATGTTAAGCAATTTGAAGTAGATACTTTTTATTTTGATTTAAACCCTTTTTAAGAAATTGTTAAAAAAATGCTATGTAACTTGACTTTCGTATGACCTCCAAATACTCTTCTGGAACTATTAGTGTGGTACCGTTTTATGGATCTCTTCTTGTGTTGATATTTACTTGATTTTTTTTTCATAAAACGGTTTGCTTCCAATTTTTTTGGGGAAGATATGACAAATAAACCAGTTTTAGTAATAGTAAGGGCGTCGAAAACCGCGAGAACAGATAGAGATGAGTGTGCTAAATTATAATTATTATTTAGAGGACCGTTTATTATAAATAAAAATTTTGAAGATAGAACATTTGAATTAATTGATAAAAACACAGATCAAATAAAAGGCAGATTCCACATTACTCAAATATTTCCATATCAATCATAACGTTCAATCAGATTTTATAGTAGGGTAGGATAGATAGGGTGTTACATACTTGTTAAAAACCGCTTGGATAATCCTGCTTGTCTACAAGGACGGTAGATAAGTACAAAGAAAGGATATTCAGACCTAGACAGCCTGTATGATAGCAAATTAGTTAAATTTTTAATCTTAAATTTAGAAGTAGATAGTTATTGCTTAAATTGAAAAGTAAATTTTATTTGAGATATAAAATTCATTTTCACTTAAGGGGGGTATTTGTTATGGTACATATGAGTATATGTACCATAACAAAGTGAATAATTAAGTGAAAATGAAGTACATAGTACAGTAGAGTACTATGATTTAAAAGGGAATGTTACTGTTTCTTATAGTTGTATTTTAAACTAATTAGATATAAAAGAAAAAGGATATAATATGTAGCAGCAAACAGCCAGACGATGTCCAGGTGATGTAGGAAATCTCTGCATTTGGCAAGTCCTTCAAGGCATTTTCCTTTAGAATTTTCCCTTCAGGGAGTAAAGATGGTCAGCAGTGATACACCTACACATCGAATATGAATATTAGAATTTGAATAGTATATTTTTACAATAGTTATTGACAGATCAAATTTGGATCCAAGCTCAATTCAAGTGGACATTTTTTTTATTATTATTTTTTTTCATTTCGTTTAAACATTCGACAGTTCATTCGATCACATGGGCATTCTCATATATAAAACAATGGAGGTTCCCCTCATTTAGGTTATATTAACGGATTTTCACAGACAGTTGGACTCCTTGACGAAGACAATCGCTTTCAAGTCGGTTAAAACATTTTCAATTCGAACCATTCACTAACCGAGCTTTGTTCGAGGCAGACGTGTCTCAATTTGTTCTTGTAAAATTTTGCGGCTATTTCCTAAAAATCCAATTTTATCCCAAATTACAACCTAAAAAATAATTGTTAATTGTTAACCAAAGTTCATCACACAAATATTATCCAAATTACCCGCAACCTTTTTGGGTAATTTTTCTTCAACGACGATTTTCCTGAGTTTCCTGTTATGTTCCTGTCCTGAACGAGCTATTTTTCCGTGATTTGATGTAACTACGATGTACGAGGGCGACCTGAACAGTCCCATCCACACGATGTTCGCAAAATTCGTCCTATAGAAGGTATTCCTCGTTCAAATCTACCTAAAATAAACGCATTATTTCAATTTAATCTAAATTAATTATACTTATAAGAAATTTCATTTTTATTCGTTGAGAAAGTGTAGAGGTTAGAAAATTGTTTGTCTCATCACTGAACGGTTTGCAGTTACTTGGGGAAATTTGTATAAATAGGTTTATAAGTATTTGTTATGTATTTACGTTACGAACCAATATCCAGTAATTTACCATCAAGGTTGGCTATTTTGTTTCACACTTTTTAAGCCTAACTAACTCCCGTTTGTACGGTCAGAAAACGCGGAATTTTGAAAATTTAATTTAAACGTATTTACGTTCGAAACTATGAATTTAAAATTGCAAAAAGTGGAATTACTAATAAAACTTTAGTGTTATTAATTAAACGGACTCACGTACTTACCTGAGATAAATAACCAAAGATTTATGTCTGATTTTAAACAAATTCACATTTAGATTTTTTTTTTATTAAATAAAATCACTTTCATCCACAATTAAATGTTTTAATTTTACATGAGAGAGTGAATACCATTGAGGCACAACATTATCATGCCTACGATAGCATTTAAACTGGTCATAAACATTGAAATTGAAGGAGAGGACAATTAGGCAACAGTCTTGCACGCTTGCCTTTTACGTACTAAATATAAGAGAGGTAACGAGCTACTCGTATTTTTTTTTATGTCAACGCCCTCGATCAGAAATTTCTAGCCTGCATGCATCTGGCTGGTGAGGAGCACACTTCTAATTCAAAATTAATAAAGATAGTAGATGATACTGGGATGTTAAAAATTTGATTTTTACTACATTTAATTAATGATTTCTTTTAAAATTTATTTTTTTAACGGGCTGTATGCTACTGTGTAGCGTTACAATAGCGACGTTTTTACCTGGCTCGGTACATCTTTCTATCTCTCGGACACAGTGATGGATTGCAGCAACCTCAGCTTTGGTGAAGTTTACCGAAAGAGCCTTTTTAGGCTTCTTAGCGTATATTCCCGCTCCAACGCCGTAGTCTGTTTTAGAGCCGTCAGGTATATTCAGTTTGAGTCCGCTTTACCGGAGTACCTGTCTCCCAGTCTTTCTTTTCTGGTATTATAACCTGATATATATTTCTATTCAGGTTAAATTTTTGAACCATGGCATCACATGGCATTCCTAAAAGGAGTGCCCCCTTGAGTTCGCCTAACAGTTTTTTATAGTCATGGCCGTGCGATTTACTTATCGGTACTTGACTATGCAAACATCTGTGTACTGTGGACCTTGCGGCTCCTTGTACATAAATATGTATTGGTGGCACGTTCAGAATTACTTCAATCGCGGTGGTAGGGTCCGATCTCATTGCCCCCGTGGCGCACAGGCACGCCAGCCTCTGTACGTCACCCAGCGTTTTGGCCGCTTCACCTGCCGTGCCTTTGGCCACCATACTAATGCTTCATACGCTATCATGGGTCTAATTACCCTTGTGTATAATTAAAGAGTCATCTTGGGGCTAAGTCCCCAATTCTTTCCACACAGCCTCCTGCACCTACCTAGGGCGATGGTGGCTTTGCTGGTCAATTTCTGGATATGTGAATTCCATAGCTCTATAGAAGACAACCAGTTATCTTCTCTAACATTTAGATTTGTGTTTATGAATGGACTATGAACTAATTTTAGTACATTAGGTGTTGTAACCGAAGGTTTGTTTGAATTGGGTTCGGTAGTCTTTCCAAATAAATTTATTAGATAATGCGTCTTTGAATCACATTAAGCACATAATCTTGATGCAATATTTTTTTGGTTTACTTTTAAAAGCGGTCTCGCAATGCAACAAGCATTTCATCTACTACTGCATATTCGCTGGAACTAAAATTGTTCGTGTAGTTAGTATTGAAATTTTCATAAATTTTTGAAATTGCAGCAAACTTATCATGATTGTCAATCCTGTTCCTTCTAGTTGCTTGATCGTCAAATCTTAGCGTTGCCAAATGAAACAAAGCCGTTGTTCAGACATAACACCTCTAAAAATATTTCTTCCTGTGCCATCCGTTGCTGCAAAAAGACTTCTAGTATTTTCGTGACTTGATTTGCCAACCCTCTTGCCAAAATTGGATGTCTCAGATATACTTTCAATTCAATCATATCTACTTGCCCCACATAACTAGCCGTTAGTCCTTAAAAAAAAAAACTCGTTTCCATAATTTTTGTATTTGTATGTTTTAATATTTCATTTAGAATTCCTTCCGTAAAGGAAAGAGACCATGCTTCAGAAGGTGCTCTAGGATTTACATGCTTTAGTGTTTAGAAATTCGTTGCACCGGCGTCCGCTAATTAGTGTGTGTATTTATTTGATGCTCATTAGAGGAGCATAATTAAACTTCGTATGAAGTAATGATGTACAATTTTTTACACGTAAATAACAGAACGGAGCCGCCTAACAAGAAAACACCCGCGACATAATTCGAGGGTCCGTTTTGCTTCCGGGCGAGTGAGATTAATTAAGGATGAATAATAGGTGATCGGTTAATTATCTAAGTGTTGACGGCTCGACACCCTGGCTAATTAAAACCGAGAGAAAATAATAAAGCCGTAACGTGAAACGATGGATGATATCGAAAAAGTTGGTGGGAGAATGGGATTGAAAACCGAGCCGCGTAGTTGTTAAAGACGATCACAAATCAAGCGGCAATATTACCAGATATTAAATGAGACACCTAAAAAAATCCTTAATAATTGTGTTGCTTTACTTTTCAGCCGTTAATTTACAATCAGGTAATTTACAGCTAAGCATGACACTTAATTTCTACTCCAACACCATGGAAAATTATATTAAAAGCGAAGTGTTTTTTTATCAAGATTGGTGATATACAAGTTATTAAAGTTTGTGTCAATTTTTTAAAAAATATAACATAAATAAAGAGATTATTAAAACGTAGAACAATTATCTTTAAGCGAAGAAGTTCGAAAACTTACGGAAACCGGGATATGAATTTTAAAAAAATTCAAAATTTAATTGGTAAAAATACTCCACCATTTAACCAAAAAGTCCTTTCAGGGTCAAAGGAATGGATTTGTAATTTATCAAATACCACACTACCCCCTGTTACAGACGTTTTTAGTTTAGGTCCAAATTTTGCTATTAATTATCGAAGTAAAAACAAATAGTATCTTATCACAAAATTATTGCTAATGTAGAAGCAACTATAGACAATCTTAGTGTTGATCAAAAAAAAACAATATAAGATCAAAAGTAATGACATTAATACTAATTTTCAAAATTCATGGAACAAAAGTTTAAAAAAGAGGGAGAATTGTTACAATATAAAATTAAATTAACAAAAAAAAAATCTACATAATAACTTACAGCTAAATGTTGTCAAGCCTGACAATAGTAGTAAAACCGTAGTAATGGAAAAGACAGACTATGAAAGTAAAATGGATATAATGTTACACGAAGAAAATACATATATTAAATTATCAAATGATCCCCAAAAAATATCAAAAAATAAACAACGATTTAGTTAAAAGTTAGGAAGAAAAACATTTCATTACTACGGAAACTGCCAAGAAATTAAAAATTAATAATTCTCTACCTCCAAAAACTTTCGGCCTCTCCAAATTACACAAACCAAATGCACTAAGATCAAACGTCTCTTGCATATAATTTATTTAAATTCTCCCTTTTAGATCGTAGTCGTCGTCTGGGTGGCACGGCGATAGCCTTCCGTCTCTCTCCGCGTGGCTAGAGACTACAGTCGTCCTCTGGGTGACACGGCCTAGCTCTCGTTGCTCGTTTGGTTAGATATTGTAGCCGTCCTTAGTGGTGACACAACCTAACTTTCCGTTCTTTGCCCGGTTATACGTTGTAGTCGTCCTAAGGGGTGACACGAGGTAACTTATATTTAATATTTCGCACGTAAATCAAATGACCGTTTTGCTAGTTACTGATTGTATATAATATTGTCGTCTTATTGCTTTTGTTGATGTCAATTTTAAATACTCACCTGTGTTTTCGTATGTGCATCTTTTTTCTGTGTCACTGTTATTAGAGGAATAAAATACCAAAAACTACTTGTTTGTACTACTACTGATTCACTTCACGGTATCGCGTACAAATAATATTAGAATCCTAGACATTCCACTCACGAACTGAAGCTAGTTCAATTAGGGTAGATTTTAAATCATTTATTGTACGGCGTTGAAGTACGCGACAATAAACAATTTTAGCGCGAGCATTTGACAGCTGCCGATACGAGCGACACCACTAGGAACTACGCAAGATCACCGCTTGTATAGGCAACCAAGTAAACAAAGGAGCAAGGCAAATAGCTTAATAAATAATTAAAAGCAACATACGCAAAAATTCAGAACCGCCGAACAACGTCGTTACATGTTGACGATTGTATCATTTGTATTCCAAAAGACAACATTGAATATACTGTAAAAACTTTTAACAACTATCATCAAAACTTGAACTTTACTGTTGAAAAAGAAATCAACTATCAAATAAACTTTTTGGATCTAACCTTAAAACATACTAACAATAAAATTGTAACCAAAATATATTAAAAACGCACAGCATCTACTAGATGTTTAAATTATAACTTGTCAACATGTTTTCATTAAAAAAAATGTTATCATTTCCCTTTTCGAGAGAGCTATTTAGTTAACAAATCCAATATATAGACCCGCAGTACTAAAAATAAAACAAATTCTCAAATTACATAGTTATCCTGAATCATTTTGAATTATAGTAATAAAGTGCAGTATTATTCTAGGATGACATCACAAATTAATAATTATAGTATTTCAAATCAAAATGAACTCCTATTCATATTTTTCTTAGGGTCAAAATTATGAAACTAAAATATAAATATAACAAGGGGGTTATTCCTGAGAAATATATCATAAGTAAAAAAATAGACCATTTCCTTAGGTAAACAAAGAAAGAAAATTAAAATTGTGTTTTCCTTTCTTTGTAAGAAATACGTGGGTTTATGCATAAAATATGCATTACATTTTACTTAACAATGTTCGCTTAAATAACTCATGTGCTCTGTGCTGTGTTTTCGTTGATGTAAAATCACGAAAACACTTGAATAATTTTGCATTAGTTAGGTGCGGAAATGTAAATAAGTGACTCATGTATGTACGTGCTGTTTAAAGACTAAATATATGCAGGTTCGAAGAAAATACGTTAGTGTTTATATTTATTAGATAAGTATTTCCCAGTAGAATGTATTTTTCATTTTAAAATGTCTTCTAAATTTATCTACATTAATTTTTTTGTGTTTTCTATTATTTTAGCTAGCAAAAACCGAGGTAAGAAATTACTGCCAGCTGAACTAAACTGTTTCAAAATTTTGTAAAATTAATACAAGAAAACGGGGAGAGAGGAGGAAGGGGTTGGCCGGAGATTGGCTTCACCACTCAATATTGTCACGGGCCGCCACTGGCACATTCTCGATCCCGAATCTAAGGAAGGTAGACCTGAACACCCCTACCATCCAGAAAACAGTCCAGGCCCAAGATTCAAAGCTTGTGGAAATGTAAGACTGTATTTACCATAAGAGAAACAGTGGAGATGATAGTAGAAATCCGTAATCAGCATTATAGTTATATTACACTTATTCATACGAAGTAGCGTTTATTACAAACAACTAAAATTGCAAGGAATGAATCCCTAATAAATGAATCTAAAAATAAATAGGAAAAATAAAAGGACTGGCAAATTCATCAATAGATCAAACATTAAAAAGAATTAAACAATTAGTCAAATAAGAGCTCGAAAATTACCTGAAAGTTAAGTGAATTTTAGAAACGGTAATCATAATTAAATGTTGGGTTTCAAAATAATTTTACTTAAATTCACTGACTAACTGTACTATTACAAAGATAAAAGAGAAAGTAGTTCATCTATGATTGATTTTTAGTTTAAACTATTCATCAAAAAGCGACATCGTCTAACCATTTACCACTTTCGAGAACGCAAGTTTCCAGGTCAGAGTGCGCCAAATCCAAACTGTAAGTTTTGTGGGATCAAGTTTGAGGCAACCTAACAAGCACACGGATAAATTGTCAATATAAGACTCAGTCAATACCGGAATAGTTATCCCTCAATGAAGTACATCCTGAAATATTTGAGTTTGTTTTTTTAAGAATCTCGTTCAATTTTTATTCAGGATAGATAAAGCCTAAGCAATTTGTTGCTCATCAGGAACCTCCGCAAAACAACCAAATCTCTCCCCTAATCATTATTTATGTCCCTGGAAAGAAGAAAAATCGATTACCACCGTAACTGACCAGAGCGAGATCTGAACTCGCGGCCTCTCGCACTAGTCAAAACCCCTTAAGGCCTACAGATACTGCAGGAGCTAAATTAAACATACAATTAGCAAATAGATATGGAAGTAATTATCACAAGTCATAGGGATTAAAAATATAACCAATTTGGGCAAAGCTGTAAGGATGGGTAGAGGATATAAGCATATATTTTCGCGTTCTTATACATAGATATGCAACAACCACATGTGCATCCTAATGCAACGGACACGGTTTTATAGTTCTGTAAGTACTGCGACATACAACGGGTACATTGTTTTTACAATGTTCGTTGTTAAGCTGTATTATTATTACGATGCGTGACTGGTTGTATACTCTACTTGTCAAATATTCAACGAATATTTTAATTCGGAAACTCACAACACTACCTCAAATCACCGTACTATGAATTTCACTGCATTAGGCGCACGTTGCAATATCAATGCTCTCAACGTCAGTACTAATACTGAACTAAATAGCTACACTTCAGCTATCCGTATTTAGATCTAGCTGTAATATAGTACAATGATCATGGTCATGCTGAGTTAATCACTAAAACAAACTTCCGTGTAATTTTTTTTAGAAAATGTTCTTTCTCTTAACTTAATAAGTAAACTGTAAGAGGGTTAGAATTTAAAAGTCATTCTAATTTCAATGTATCACTCTATGTTTAAGGGGAGAATCCCGTGCAATAGGCTTAACACTAGGGTATCTTTGGGGATTTTTTTTTGAAATGAAAAAAAAATAACCTATCGTTCTAAACCTTGTGTGGTTTATTAAGGTACTCTTGAAGTATAAAATAAATTGACTTAAGTCCGATACATCAATAACATATTCATTTCATGCCCGACAAGTCCAAATTCGATAGGTTATAAAAAAAGGAAATAAAAAAAATCAAAAGGTTTTTCAAATTTTGTATCCGTAGTAAGTCGGCAGGCTTTGAAGTTAATCAAAAACTATTTTTGTTTCAGGTAAAGTACTTTTTCCATTCATAATAGACCAAAGGGAGGTTGTCCAGAACGAAAAGTTATACCGTTATCCGAGAAAAAGGCAGCTGGGCTCGAACCTTGACCTTTCATACACTTTCGTATAAAAGGTGAATATGCAAACCCTTCAACAACAGACGTAGCTAAAAAATATCAAGTAAGTTTAATTAAATCCGCATCATAGTAAAGCAAATGAGTCATTATTTAGATAAACGTCTAAACCTTGAAATTGCTTCTTTAAGTAGTTTTCTGTATTAGAAATATTGATTCTAGAACATTGCTTTTATTTAATCATATGTTATGGACTAAGAAAAGCATCTTATGCTCATGTTATTAATTGATTTCTTGAGCGGTTTTTCAATGGTGATGTGGAAAGTTTTCCAAAACAAGAAGTGTGGTAAATGTGGAGAAGAAAAGCTGATTCATGATCATGAAGATGTAGCTTCACCTAAGTGGAGGAATCCATAAATAATAATAATTGGTTAACATCGAAAGAGCGGTCTACCGAATTATCAATAAGTAACTAGCACATACAAATAATTCACAAAGAAAATAAAATTAAACCTCAAAAATATATAAGTTAGAAGATGGAAACCATGGGCAACGATTGCTGTTTTGTATATGGGCTGCAGAATACACTTATTTCATAGAAAAAACCGTTGTTTTCGGAAGAATCAACGTATACAACAAATGACGTCGTATCAACACAACACTATAGATATTGGTTTCAAGAAAATCCGTATGTTCGTATAGAAACCAACGGTCAAAGGTGCAAAAAAGCAAATGTATGGTGTGCAATAAGGCATGATAAAATTATTATCTCATACTTTTTTGACACTAATCAACAAGACGTATTTAGACGAATTTAGAGGATGTTTATTTTCAGCAAGAAATGGAAGCACATTTCTCTACCACTAAGTGAACATTTTGCAGTTGATGCCTTCACCTGTTTTCTTGGTTCGTACTTACAGTAGTCTCTTTCCTTATTATCCGTTTTGTATGACCTCCATCGACCCAAGTTTCGTCTAAATAATATATTTTTTCTACTATTCAACGAACTTTTAAACGAAACTTCCGAATGTTGTTTTAAATATTGATGCAGTCTCGTTCTTTTCAATGTAGGCAAAGTGTCATCTGCATTAATAACCTGTAAGATATAGTAAGATGAAGTGAATGTAAGATAGCACAACATAGTCAACAGTTTTGTGTATATAGGTCATTTTTTCTGTAGGAATAAGGAATATACAAGTCTCCTAACTGTAGACTATGCCGCTTAGTTCAAAAAATCATATGCATTTTGATGAAGACGGTTTTTAGTTTTAGCTAGCTAACTAACAAATCTTGTGATATCTATTTCTTTTATAATATCTTACACTGTTTACTCATGCAGCACAAGTTTCTTTCCGGTCACTTTAATGGCTGCCCTTTAGATGACCCTACATTTGGGTCAAATAATTCTTTATTAGCAAAACTAATGTAAGAAAACACTTATTACTATCATTTTATGTAATTATTAAAATCAAACAGAAGTTACTAGAGTTCTACAGAGAACTATTATTTTGGTAATTTGCTTATAAAAACCAGCAATGCCACGAAAAACTAATAAGTACTGAACCCGAGTGAAATAAACACTAATATTTCAAAAATGTACAAATGTCATTAGATCTCGATGACATTTCATTTTACTCAACATACATAAATATCATTCGCTAAAAAAATATATTTTGTGGGTGTGACTTTGTCGCATCTATTAGTCAATAACTCACGAATTTTTCTTACAGTGAATGGACTGTAATCTCCTGGAATCCACATGCAGGGTAACTTTATGTTTTGTAGCAAAACTGAAGGAATTTGTCTGACCGTCTTATAGCCTATTTTCTAATTGAAATATTTTGTGAAGAAAAGAATTTATATACTTCGTAATTTATAAATTCCTGGAGCTCAGTAAATCTGTTCTGGTAATTTTTGGGTCTATGGTATTTTTGTTGTCGAATGTCTATAAAATTTTAATTATTACGAAAAAGGAATGTAATAATCTTCGAGCATCGTTCTAGACACTGTTATGATACAGTCGCTGTTCATAAATAAGTGCCCTCGCACTGAGTAAGATTCTGCGAGCTGGAAGCAGGCCGAGAGTCGAGGGTCGAAGGAGCCTCCTTCATACTTCCCGCTTCGATTGTTCGACCTGAAAAGTATCTGATATTTTTTCAGAACTGCACGCTGCTGCTGTTCTGTTATTGCTGGTCCACAGTCAATGATCCTTCGTCCGTACACATACAACCGATTTACGAGGGGTTTCAATTTCTGCTCTGCCGGGAAAAGTAAATTCGTAATAAACTTTACAGGTCGCGCTATTTTTATTCGTCTTGGGATCTTATTACGTGATACCGGAGATCGTCGCGTCGCTGCTGATGGATTATAACTTATAAGTTTATATTGCGAACGCTAGCAAGGCGTAGCCGAGAGAACAATTAAGGTTTAATGAGATAATTTGAGTAAAACAAACTTAATAAAGCATAGAGCTCCTTTAGTAGGCCTTTGTCGGGTGAATATTACGATGATGAGCATTTGGAGTGGTACACTATGTTAATAATTAAATGCGAATAGAAGGAGTGTCGTAGACAGGCGACCAATTTAACAGAGTCATATAGTTTGCCATCCTAAATGCACAATTCTTCCAATACCTGCAAGACGAAAAATGTATTGTGAAAATAAAGAGAGTATTGTTTTTCTTACGTTTGCTATTACTATATGTAACAGCAAAACCAGATTTTATTTGGTCCTAAAAAATATTGTATTTAAAATTAGCATTCTTTTCCTTAACTCATTAACAACAACAGTGGTATCTTTGCAAATATTAATCGCTATTTTCTAAGTTTACCGTTAGTAAGGTACATAGAAATAACAAAAAAATGTTTGCTCCGCGCGTTTAAAGCCCATACGCCACCGGTTGTAAAAAACAAAAATAATAAATAGAGTGGTCAGACGTGTCTGCTTACACGGGCCGCACTCGCCTCGCGCTATGCAGAACGTTCAGCTATAGTATATCTGCAAGGCAGTAAAATCACTCCCGCCGATTCGTGTGTCTAGTATCTAGTATCAGTGTTAGTTGAGTCTTGATGTGAGATAGTACAATCCTTCGTTAACGTTTTACGCATTTTAAATGTAATACAATGCCGGGCGTAGAAAATATCAGAAAACGACCATTGTTTCATAATGTGGAAAAGTATATCGGCGAATTCCAGGATTTACATTATGGTGGTGCCAAAATAGTTTGTACAGTGTCCGATAAACAGTTATTGTGGTGGCACAAATCGGACTACACGTTGGTGGTGGTGCATCTGATCCGTTATCTACCTATAAAGATTATTTTAATTACGCCTGTGTTACATCCATAGATGTTGAACGGTTTTTTTTTTCAAAATATGAGCATGTTTTATCATCGCGACGAAAGCAGTTTAGTGAAAAAAATCTTGAAACACTTATGCCCGGTAACATAAAGCGTGTGTAACCAAGTGATTAGTTAATCATTTGTTAGCACTAACAAATTGTTAAGTAAAAGTTGCGTAACATAAACTTAACCATTTTAAATGTCGAGTAATTAGTTAACAACTGATTAATGGCTGTTGTAAACTAGTTAACTGTAATTTTACTAAAATTGATAGTTCATTTTGGTTCCGATAGAGAGCCAACTTGAAACTTTGACGTTTTCAAGTAGAAATTCAGTAATTGAGGCTTTGCTTCTGGCTTTTGTCAAGTTTGTTATAACGATTATAACCAAAACGGATATATGGAATGATTAATCATCGTCCTCCAATGAAGAACTATTCGATATACTAGACAACATATATGATAGACGTCATAGACCACGACTGCTCATAGAAGAATCATGTAAATATAGAAAAAAAGCAAATAAAACAATGATTTGGTCGTGTTGATTGTTTCTTTTTCCTATAGTTGTATAATGTAAATAACTACTCTTTCATCCTTAACCCAGTAGTACTATGACAATTAAATTCAGATGTAATTTCTGCTCATACTTCGTTTTTTTTTTTGTTTAATAGATACTCCATCCGTTTTTTTTTATTTCAACTACTCGTTATAATTTTCAATGATCGCTAACGATGTGTGTTTTCTTTGTACCGTAAAATTTCTGGCTCTTTCCCACGGCATCCTGCATTTTCCTACTTATTATGACGCATAGTGTCAAATTTAGTGATAATATTGTCAGAAATCAAATGTTGAAATTACACCTGCCTAGCCTCCATAATTATAAAAATGTAATGTAATAATCACTAAACGTATATATTTTAAACTTACTGCTGCTATCTTATTCCAAATTAATTGATCAGTGATCAAATTGAATCAAAAATAAAAATTCTGTCAAAATGTCAAACAGACTTCCCGCCTAAGCGTCAAATATTCCGCCATCTATTGATGCAATCATGCACGGTAACTTTCGTTGCACATTCGGAAATTCGTGCTTTGGGTAAATCTTAACAAATGTGTAACTACCGGAATAGCGGTGGTTAAGTTAACAACTGATTTAACAAATGATTATCTCCTAACAAACCTTTATGTTACTGATTTTTATGTTATCCATTGATTAACTTTGACAAATAGGCAACTATTGTTTATGTTACCGGGCATTAATGCTACAAACTTTTCAGCAATCCTATATCATTTCTGCTACTTAAATAAAGTAAAGAGCTTATATATAATATCTATAGTTAAATAAATAAATAAATAATTTTGCTCTTTCCTAACACTGTGTTGTATATACTTTTTTTTTAAAGTCAGGTTGAGTATTTCTAGTCCAGGCACTTGAGCTAGGTGCTCATTGTGGCGTCCATATTAAATCTCATACTTCCACTCGAGTAGATTGGTAGTCTCTATAAAGTCCAGTATCTTGCTCAGTGGAAACTTGAGACCCTCGAGGGCTCCAATAGATCGTTCTCGAAATGTTTCTGCCTGAGTACTTTCAATTCCTCACATGTGCAGATTACATGTAAACTCGTTCCCTCCATTTTGTACACCACGGGTCGCTTACGCAACCTGTGTTGTATAATGTTTTTTTTCAGGGAACAGTGTCGAGTTACCACCCAGTAATGGTTTTAGCTTCCTTTTTGCTGCGTCTAAGTAAGTTATCAGAGCATTTAGCACCCCCATCCCCTATTAGCGTTTTAGTATGGAGTTCACCGTCAGTCGACCTCCATTTATTTATTCTTTCTTTATCTAACCAGGTCCAAATCTTCTTTTTAGCAGAGTCCTTAGCAATCCCATATACGAGTTCTGGACCTATGAATTCTCTTTTAGAGTCCTCCTTGGCTAATTCGTCGGTTATTATATTACCCTTTATATCCTCATGTCCCGGCACCCAAGTCAGAGACACCGTATGGTCTCGTGCCAGTGTATTGAGGGATTGTCTCTAACTAGTTTTGACATAGTTACAAGATTCAAGACTGCCTTGATAGCAGCCTGGCTTTCAGTCATAATACTTATTTTCCTCTTCGCCCTAGCGCCCTTTTGTAATCATATCTGCGCAGGCTGCAAGGGCGAATACCTCTGCCTGGAAGACCGTCGCATGCTTCCCCAGGCTTATACCCTTTGATTAGGGCTTGGTCTATAAATACCGGCTCCTGTGCCCTGGCTGGATTTGGATCCGTCTGTGAACCAGTCATCAAAAGCAGTGATCTCACTACGTGCCTGGCCTCTGTTCGGTATGGAGATTTTCACCTTTTCAGTGAAGATAATTCGGGTGCCATACCGTCCATGGGCATTTGCAGCAATGGGCTATCCAGTATCGTACCCGTAGTATTAGTGTGCCCTCCAACTCTAATGTTGGGGTGCCACAAGTTGTTAGTTTTCAGTCTAAAGATCGCAATCATAGCCTCCGGTTTCACATAAAACTCCAGCGGGGGGAGGCCCATAGTGGTTTCCAAAGAAGTGGTCCCTGTCCTATTTATTGCACCAGTGATTCCCAGCAATGCCTGTCTCTAGACAGCGGTTAGCAGCTTTACTGCGGAGGAGAATTCTGTCCTTCTCCACCAGACTACTGCCCGCTATGTTATCGCCACAATAGCAGTATATAGCCAATGGATTACCCTCAGCTTCAGTCCCCAGGTTATACCAGCAACTCTCCTACAGCGCCAGAATAGTTGCGTAGCCCTGGTGTATTGTATACTTATATTAAACGTTAATGACACATATATGAAGTTTAGTACTGACTTGGCGCGTAGACGAAAGTTGACCACTCTAGTAATAAGTGTTAAATTATTTTTGGAGATCAGTAGGGATCTGTAACCGCTGTCTTCAGCTATAACCTAACATGGATTGTGGCGAATTGTCTTAACAGCCAGATTGCAGTTTCCTTTGTTGTTGAATCTTTGAAATGAATGTATAAGCAAAGTTGCCAGATTCTTTACTTATTTGGCTTGGTGGACTAGATGCTGCTGTATCGTATATGGAATCAAAAAAATAAATATTAGTTAGAACATTTTTCCGTTCAGCGACCCTTGTATATCTATTACCTAATCCGTTGTAGTGTACTACATTGACAGCTATTGCACAATTTAAGGCGAAATCTTTTGGAATAATATTGTAGAAGGACTAATAATAAACTATAAATGATTGCAGTGCCCCCATTGGTTTTTTCACAATCACTCTTTAAAACCCCTTCTTAACTAGTCTATTACTAATTTTTTTCCTGATGTCTGGAAGTACACATATGTTTTACCTCTTTCGAAAAAGCAAATTCCATCATTTTTTCCTGATCTAAAAGTGAGATTCTTTGCAATTCTGTATTGCCTGTAAGATCACTTGTAAGTATGTAAGCAAGCATGATACATGCCTACAGTTTACAGACAATTTTATAAGACCATTCAACTGTTACCAGTTCTTTCTAAAATAGTAGAAAAAATCTGGATGTTCAGCTGCGAGAATGTATACAGTGTGAAAATTACAGTGCGAATCCAGAGAATGAATGAGGCGAATGTCCAAGTTTGCTTTCACGACATGAACGGATACATTCTGTGCAGGACAGGAGCAAGCATGGCTTTTATAATAGGTTAGATTTTATTTTTTAAATAAATAACTGTTCTTTTCCTAAGTAGTAAATTGTTTACATGCAAACATTGCCACGCGTTTATTCTCGTGAAAGTAATCATGAATGAGCTACTTTGTTCATGCAATGAATGAAATAGCCTGCGTGAAGTTGTATTATGAAGCAGATGGTCTGCCGTGAATGATAATGAAGGCTTCGTTATCTACACTAGTTCCGAACAGACATGCATAACTTCAGCGTAAGAAACAATGGTATCATAACTTCTCCACTGCACTCTACGTTGATGTTTTGAAAGATCATTTTCACACATATAGATTCTATAATATCGTACCTGATTGGTTAAAATCGTTGCCATAAGACTCAGCTATACAATGTTTCCCTTTCTGAGCAATCTCATGAAATAGCTTTCAATGTGTATAGGTAGCGAATATATCTTAGGAGTTTATTATTCTTTAGTTATAGATAAATTACGCAAAATCTCCCTTCTTCTTTGCTGTTGGCTGGGGTTTAATGTAAGATTGGAAAGAGATTTTTTTTCTCAAACTAAACTACGTCCTGAGATTTTCCACTTATACCCTTATATGTATAACAAATTTAAATATACATATGTCATTATACTTGAATGTGCTGGTGAAAAGTGAAGATATTATTATTATTATGTACACATGCAATGTATTCAAATAGTAATAATTACACAAACGAGATAAATGTTGTCCACCTATGTTGAAAGTGTAATCCAACAATTTGTATATTATTTTTATAGAAGAAGAAGATGTTGGTTAAATCCCACAGTCAGTTTCAGTCGTTGCTGTATCGACATCCTGTATACATTGACGGAAAAATATGTTATCGTGTTCAAATCAATTCTCCATGTCCAGTACACACACATTAGATATCGTAAACAATCCTGCTGGCGTAACAATTCAGACATTTAATGATTGATTTGCAGTTTAAATACAACACATGCGTATGTACTAAGGATTGTATACCATATACATAAAAAACGTTCGGTAAATTTACCGGTAAATTACAGAAAATTACCGGTAATTCGGTAAATGAAAAATCCATACCAGAATTTTTTATGTATGTACGAAGTGTTGTGTTTATAGATATTTAAAGGTCTAAAGGGACATTGAAAATTAAAAAAAAAAACAGGTAAGTGTAAGTAACACTATACCCAATTATTAATTTTATCGGAGATGTTTTTTGTTTCATTTTAATTTAAACTTTCTTGAGATTGAGAACCGCTGGAATGCCTTAGATTAGAGAATATAGAAAAGAAACTTGCAAAATTTTTTGATTAGAAACGTATAACCTCCATTCCACCGAGTTAGTCAGAAAGAGAGGATGAATCAAAAAATTCAACAAAAAAAGAAAAAAAAATAAAAAAGTCATGTAGAAAGTAAAAGAAAATAAATCTCAAATGAGATGGATAACGAAAAGAAACACAAAGAAAAGCGAGATTAATGTTCACTTGTTGCTAGGACGGTAGAAAGCAAAACGCCTCACACTCATTTTTTAATATTTAAAACTAATAATATATAAGAACAACATTTCACGTATTTAAATTAATAGCAATTTTGAATACACCACATTATGAGAGGACATTAATGCAACATTATTGTAAAATAACATTAAAATTTGAACCTTAAATATTTTTTTTATTACAAACAAATGTTTAAAATAATTAAATAAAAATATTTGTTTTAAAATTCTAATATTATGCCTTAAAATTGTGCAAAATACGTATTATTTAACTTTTAATTCTATTTTCTTGGGCAATCCCCATTAATGTCACACATGAAAAAATAAAATTACCGATAATTTATCGGTAAACCGGTATTTTCATTTTCATTTACCGGTAAATGAAAAAATCGGTAAATTTACAATCTCTAGTATGTACGGACAATTCAAACATTCCAGTTACGGATTGGATTGCTGTTATATTTTTGTTGAAACTTTGGTGTCATATTCACATATACTGTCAAATCTAATTGAATTGTTTACAATGCACCTTGAAAGGTGTTGATACAACCGCAGTATTAATTAAATTACCAAGTATAGTTTTTCGCTAAAGAACATGAAGTAGCTATAAACTGATTGATATCCGACTATTTTTTGTAGCAGTTTCTCTTACGTATATGTACATAAAACTGTTTCTATCTTTCTACTGCTTAAGAGATTACAGTTTGAAATATTTTGTACGTATTGCCATATACATATTGAAAAATATCTATCCAAACTATTTTGTTATAGTATGTGTATATAGGCAGAAAAACTATATACAGTGATGTTCTTTCTATACTTTTTAAACGAACATCTTAATATTCTGATGTTGTACTTTGTCTCCTGTATACTCGTGAGACGACAAACAATACTCATAACATTCTCTAAGAATAAACACCATGTCAACCATTTCTTCTCAAGTTGGAAGCATTTTCGGAACATTTATCAGAGAACAATGTTTCTTCTGTCAGTTTATTCTTATTCTTTTACTGTTTGTTTGGACAGTTGCACTTCTTTTGTTTTATCATAGCAGACTGACATCTGCCGTTTTCCGACAAATTAATGTAACAACTTTTTTTTTTGTAAAAATTTTGTTCTGAATTTTTTCTTTTTTTTGTACCCATAGAAAGCTTGAAATTTCGGCTATCCAACATGTATTTTTTTAGAAGGGTACTATTAAAAATTTTAGAAAACCTAATGACAATTTACGAATGCCAATTAAAAATTAACTTATTCCCATAAATCTTGAAAAAGATATATGTATGTATGAAGGTACAAGAGGTTTTAGTTCATCACTAAATTCGATATTTCAGCGCCGCTGCAATTTTGTTTTTGCCAAAAAAGTTCAAACGATGGTCTAACCGCGAGGAAAAAAATGTTATAACAACGAAACCCATAAAGTTAGAAATATGCCATGTTGCACAAAGAAATAAGTACTTTTCGAGAATTTTCCATATTTTGTGCTATAAAATATGAGATATCCCATTAAGAAAAGATAACTTATGTTTCATGCGCCACTGGAATACGACATGCGATTGATAACCAGAAGTATTTTAAAAAGATGGCGATGTAAATTATGAACAATTTTGCTTTTAGACTTTTTCTTAGTTCTTGTATGATAGAGGAGCAAAGGCCTGAGGCGTCTTGCTGCACCCCGTACAGCTGCGGCCAATGTCATAGGCAACTTTGAAGGCAGTGCACTTCATGGTGTAGGCATTTTCAATATTTCTGTGTCATATACTAATTCATTATTGTGTTTCCATTGTTTAATTACCAATTACATAAAGTATAAAGACACCTTATGGCCCGCGCATACGTGAAGACACAAAAAACTGTTTTTTGTTGCTTTTTCCGTTTCTTTTTTTTTACAATTTCGTTAGGAATTTAAACATTTTCCTGTATTTTGACTTCTTAAGTTTGACAGCACTTTTGTAGCGGCGATAGTGCGACTTTTGGATTTTTTAAAACATTTAAACCGTAATTGCAATGAAGAAATGGTATGGCATAAAGTATGTATGTTCCGCGCATATTAATAGACGTGTATGCCCTCGGGCAAATTACAACTTGTTAGTAATTTATTTTGTAAGATCTTTGCCCTCAGGGCATAAACATCTACCTACTTAATACTCTCGGTACATAAATAAATTAATGTGATCATTTATACATGGTTCTACAATAGTCTTTATGGACAGTTTTTGTATGTGCACTAAATATTGATGCATTTTTAAATCTGCGGGATGTCAGTTTTTCTCTACTATGAAAAAAGTATTATAGTTGTACTGACATACAAAGAAAAATAGCTTTAATAAATTCGTTTATAATATATTTAGGCTACGAATTTTATTTTTTTTATTCATTTTACTAGTATCATCCGCACAAAATCTAAAGTACCTATAACCTACAATATTTGAGCATAGCTGTATACTTGTGTTTGCTCATCACGAAAGAAGGTGTTTGTGTTGCCTACCGAGTTTCCCGAGAGTCGGCAAAACATTCAGCTCCTGTCTAGCCGCCATAAAAAAGTTGTAGACCATACTGACAGAACGGAACATGTTATTTCAACATTTTTTTTTTGTAAAGTGAAATATTAACCGGAATATAACGGAAAAATGGCGCGGTTAAAGTAAATAAATGTTAAATTATTAGGGGAGCTCTAACTCGGATAAAGCCGCGTAACTTTTATTGGCACACATGAAAATGAATTCTTAAGTTTAACATAAATATCATTTGTCAGGGGTTTCATTTAAAAATTAAATTATTGAGTAAAAAATGCAAAGTAGCATATTTGTTTATGTATATGGAGTTGAGTATATGTATGTTTGTATAATATCTTGAAATCAAATAAATTTATTGCTTAGAAAACACATAATGCAAAACATACTTTTAACTTTAATAATACATGCGTATTAGCAAAAGAAGAAAATCACAAAATCAAAAAAAAAATATTATGCACCTAAAGCAAATTAATAAAACAATTAATGATAGTCGTTCAATAGAATCACGTCGGAACCTAGCGTAATGATAATAATATTTGGCAGATATATTGGCCAAAGGTTTGTATATAGTATTTCTCTTTTTTTTGTATTACATCAATTTAAAGTTTTTGAAAGTAGTAAATGGTTTGATTAACTAAGTCTAGTAAAATAATAACATAATATTTATTTAAACCAAAAAGGCAATGCACAATAAAAAAAAAACAAATTAATGTACCCAGAATGACACAAATATTAATAAATTCGTTTTTTGTCGATTATCTTTGTTTAAATTTTTGTATAACCTTAAATTTCATACTTATGATGCAAGGAAAAAATTGTAAAAATATGAGATCTTATTTTCATAAACAGCTAAATATATAATTCCATAGCTAATATTTTTGTTGCTGTAATATTGAGTTTAATCTTATTTTTTTTTGAAATAACGAAATATCTTGCTAAATTAAAATAATAATATATCTATTATTATTTACTTATTGTTAGTAGGAAAGGATTCAAATAATTAAAAAATACAGAGTGTTCTCTTTAAACTGAAACAGTTTGTTACATGGTTTAGCAACAAGCGACAATTTCCAATTGTCAAAATATTTTAAGAACGTAGTTGATTATCAATAACTTATTAAAACTTGTAATTAATTATGATGTTTGGTGTTCCATACACTTCTACGATGTGATCCATCTTCGACAACCTGGTATAAACGCAGCACTTGTAATATAAAAACATGTATTTCATTTCATATATTTAAAAGGTAAATATATAGACGTATTATAGAAACAGCAAACTTCATTTGATTTTTTTGGAATTTTATTAAAAAGATAAATTGACAAACAATATATTTTCGTAAAGATAAAACAAAACTGGCTAGAAATTTCGTAGAAGTTATATGAACAAATCAAAAATGTATAATAAATAATTAACAAAAATAAAATACTTCAAAAAATAAAATAGAAATTCTCAAATAAATAATAAAACAAACAATCTCTCATGAAAATGATCAAAACGGCGCTTTAAATTGATTTTTTTTACATACTTGCATTATCTTTCCACAAATAACGCACTCATTATGCCCAGATATGTTTTGAAAAAAAAATTGCGTTTGCATTCTTTGTAGAACACATGACTGCTTGCGCTCGGAATATCCATTATATTTACTACACACACACCATCCAGTGACTCAATGTGCTCTGTGTCGTATGTTAAATTCTCCTCGATAAACTTAGAAAAACGCTTGAATTAGTTGGGCGGGGGAATGTAAACAGTTAGCTCCTACGGGCCACCTTGCCGTGCGCTGCTTTAGATAGATCGCTGTAAAATTACATCTACTTGACTACGACTTTCTAGGGCCTCACTTATATATTGTGTGATCGTAATTAGGTTTGTCACAGTAGATCTTCCTGGTATAAATCCGTGCTGAGATCGGATAGGTGCACATTATGATAGATTTGGGAATAGATGACATTTTCAAATACTTTGGCGACGTTCGAGAGTATCAAAACTGGGCGATAGTAACTGGTACAATACACGCTTTCTTCCAAATATCAGGAAATATTCTAGTACGGAATGGAAAATTTATTATTTCGCCAGAGGTTTCAAGCAAGTGCAAACCTGGTATCATGAAACAAAATAAGCTAGGAATTCACCTTTCCTGCTGTAAACTTGGAGCAAATTTGCCATTATTGGTAATTAGTTCTTTTTTCGAAACCGGAAGAATGGAAAACGATAATACATAAGTTGTTCTTCTGGAATAGGCTAGTTAATGCTTGTTATTTGACTACTCGAAAACAATTGTGTGAAATATTCAACAATAAGTTGCGGATTGTCAATTACACTGATATTAGTGTGTAATTTACCAGGTATTCTTTTTTTTTTTGGAAAAAATATATTTGGTTGCCGCAAGCAAATCGATTTTTCTGGGTCGTTGTTTCAACAAATGTAATTCACTATGGGTATGTGTGTATTTTATAGCCTAACATGTAATCCATTCCATAACATCTAGTTCTAGGACGTATGTTTATTAAGACTTTTTTTTCTCTCCGTCTGAACTATAAGTGAGTTAAATATTTGGATAACCTAACCGTTAAAAATATAATAGCAAAAAGTCGATGTTCCTTAATTTCTTTACATAACTCGGCACTGCATTGTTATTCTATACGGTTCGAAGGATCTGAGAAAAATAATTTTTTTGCCTGGAAATACTTCTCTCGTCATTGATTTATCTTTGAAATAACATTTCTACGTGACCATTGCTTATATCCTTTTTGCACATGATCAACGTATCTATTCCCACATTCTGTAATTACCGCTAGTATTAAAAGTATTAAACATTAATTCAAAGTTTATCTTGCTTTTCTAAGTTTAAAATATGATAAACGTAGAAAAAAGACCTTATACTTTGCTAGGTTATCCACGGAACTAAAATGAATTGGAAATTGTCTGAGAAAACTGATGTCGTCATCGTACTCGCACAACGATTTAATGGAAATAGTTTATATATCCTGTCCAGAAATGACAAATATATGTGGGTAATTAATTTTCCAAAATCATTATTAATAAATCTTTAAAAAATAAGTGTGTACAGAAAGTAATCAGCCATACGATGTTTAAACTAAAAATATATCGCGATTATGCCAAGGGTTTTTAGAACGGCATAATCTAAAATCATCTTTACATAATGCTCCTAAATATCTGCTTTCACCATGTGTTTAAGCGAAACATATTTCATTCTAATAACAAATGAGTAGTCTGGAGTTCACGTACAGGACTTTATAACCAGTCAGTAATAAAACAGTTCATGAAATTATAGAGAGCTGTATAGATACAGAGAGTTTACCTCAATTTAGAGCAATTCGCTTAATGCTGGTTTTTAAAAGTTAATTTGAGTGTGGCTAATTTGAAACCCGCAAGAATTTCAAGCACGTTGAAATTTCTGGGATATATTTGTAACTCTACAGTGATAAGCATTACCTTTTTTAATTAAGCAGAAGTATTGCTTATTCACGAAAATTTGGGATACGTATTATGTGTAGCGAACCCTTTTGGGGCATAGATTAAGGTTTTAATAATGAAAGCTTATTTGCCTCGTGACGTTTTAAGATTTATTACCCTCCACTTAGATTCAGTTTTGCTCAAAGCATGTGTGATGGATGCGTAAATCCAAAAATATGCTTTAGTTATTCAGATCTTAAAACAACCCTATGTTTGGTGTAATTACTCTTATGATATGTACCAGGAGTTAGATAATACAAGAAAACGCCCGAATTTATAGGCTAAGGAATACTGCGCCAATTAACATTATTGTATATTTTACTTAAATATGGCCGTGCATAAGTTTAATTTGACTAAAAGCTTTACAATTGTTTTTAAATTCTTTAACTTTTGATATAAAATGACAATTGTTGTTGTAGGTGGCTTCTGAGAGAAAATACCTGATTGATCAACATGTTAAAACTCCATCACATATTGGAAAATGTGAAAAATTAAAGCGATCCGCATGTGTGCAGCAATCTATACGTTAACATACCATTAGCAAGATTAAACAATGTTAATTTGAAATAATTTCTGCAAAAATATTGCAAACATAATATACCTGACGAAAGTACCTTACGAAAAAAAATTATGTTACATCTTGTTACTAGCAAACAATAGCAGAAATTCAACAATTGGTAGGGAATAATTTTATAATTTATATCATGGTAGATGAAAATACGGATAAGTGTGGCCGTTATATATATTGCCCATTTGTTAATAGGAATTCTTCATGAAGATATTGTAGGTAAATCATATTTAATTTATTGTAAAGAACTTCAAAAAACAAATAATGTGACAATTGCCCAATTCGTTCAAGAAGGTTTATCAAATTTCTTTTTACCTGGAAGTATACCTTGTGAAAAAATTTTACCAATGTTATCCGACGCTGCACCATACATAAAAGCCGCGCAAAATTTTTTTTTTTTTATAGTAACATTATTCATACCACTAATTTAGCTCATGGGTTCATTCGTGTAGCCGAAGACATTAGGAATCAATTCCCTTTGATTAATGATTTAATTAGCAATGTCAAAAAAGTATTTTTAAAAGCACCTTTACGAATCCAATTTTATAAGGAGCGACTTCCCGGTGTTAAGTTGCCTCCTGGAACGATTATTACGAGAGAGTTGGTATGGTTAGAGGCTGCAATTTTTTTCGCCGATAGTTTTGAAGGAATAAAAAATGTAATTCTTGAAATCACTGCTGACTGCATTGCTCTAGAAAACTGTAAAAAGATAGTAACATCAACAGAATTGCTACAAAACCTTTTGTATATTAATATATTTCGTAAGGTACTTTCGTCGTCAAATTATAGCTTTGTTTCAAGTTCCATTCGTAAACTAGAAACGCAAGGGATGTCGCTCTCGGAATCAGTCGAAATAGTAGACGAATTTGATATGCTATGTAAGAAGGTTAAGGGTACAATAGGGAATTCTATATACGATAAATTTAAAAAAGTGATAAATAGAAATGCGGCGTATTTGAAATTGAAGAAAGTTAAGAAAATTTTGGAAGGTGAAACAATAAACGATTTCGACTTTAATTTTAGTTTAGAATGTATTGCAAAATTAAAGAATGCACCAATTACATCTGCGGATGTTGAAAGAAGCTTTTCTATTTCGAAACATATGTATTCTGATAGAAGACAAAACTTTCTTTTACACAATTTTGAAAAACAATTAATTATAAATTGTTTTAGAAATATGTTTTGAAAAATTTTGTGCAATAAAGCTAATGTTTATAACAAATGTTTAAATGTTTGTTAATGTTTAAATTTCTGCTCTTATTTATTCTATGTAAAAATTTTGCATATTGTCGCAATTTTTTTGCATATATGCCCCAGGTTTATGCATATTTTCGCAAAAATCGATGCATATATATGCGCAGATATTCCAGTTTTTCTTTGCATATAATCCGGTCTCTATTCATACAGCATTTGGTTTTTGATTATCTTGTATTCAATAATTTTTTTCATACTATATTTTATTTTTTTTATATACTTTTAAAATTATTATTGTTTTTCACCACCTACTATTAATTAAGATTAATTAAAAGCTACATTTTCTATATTTCTAATATCAAAGTTGGCCATAACTTTCGATGTAACAGAAAGTGCGACATAGATGAAGCTATATTTTCTAAATAGATTATAGCTAATTATGCTTAACCCCAAAATTTCAAAATCGAAATATCATTGCAATTTCAGGAACTTTTAATGGACTATATACATATATTATACCCGCATGGGTATATAAATTTTTTATTTATTGTTTTAATCAGTTAAAATTCCAAGTTCCTCTTTAATTCATTCAGTCAAAAACAGCTGCTTTTCTGGTTAAATAATACACACCCTGCTAGAAAGAAAAAAAAAGATCTGCACTTTACTTGATAGTAGAATACCTAATTTTAAAATACTGCTTCCATCCGATCTGTTACAAAAAAGAAATATATGTATAAGGGTAACCACGAGCGGTTGTTTTGAATTAATTCTCCATTTACAAAATGTAAGCGCAAGTAATACTTCTATTTGCAAACGGTGCTCATATTGGTTTTCGCCGCTTCCAGAATATACTTGCGAAAGAGCAAAAAGAAATCAGCAGCGAAAAAGATCGTAAAAAGGGCGCTAGAAAGCGGTAGTGTGCTACTATCAATTACAAAATTGAACTTCCTTCTGAGTTCTTATTTACGTTACGTTTTCCTCTTTATTTTCTTCTTTCTTTTTCTCGTGGTAAATTTTGCGCGTATTAAATTATATATGCAGCAACAAGCATTGCAGCATGTGTTTTCGACGTTAAATCAAAAATAGGTCGATGCCTTATGGCGCCTTTACGCCAAACACACATGGAAAACTTCATGAAAAAGTACGGCACTAAATCAAATAGGAGTTTATTAAAGTAGATATATGGGCACTTTTCACAGTTCTTAGCGCGACACCGTAAACTATTTGATAAATACCAACAATGTAGGACTTTGTTCCTGTTAGTGTATTGTCGGAAGAAAAGAAATGTTGTCTCAGTATTTTTACCTCTTAACGCGTCCTAAGTATTTCAAAATTTAATGTTAATTTTTTATATTAGACCATAAATTTGGATAACGTTGTATTACTTCGTAAGAAAATTCTCACAAAAATTACAGGGTTGATTTGTGCCACTTGAGAATTTGATTCGTTATTTCTGGTTATGTTTCCTATCCAAATATAATTTCATAGAAGCTTTATATTTTTTAAATTAGATATAAAATAATGTTTTTAAAACCAGTGCAAGTACAATTTGAGCAAATATTTCCTTAAATTGGACCACGTGGTTTCCCAATTTGTGCCAGCCAAAATAAAGTGAAAATCAAACATGAACTTTTTCCACATTGAAAACACGTAAAACACGTATAATTGGGATGTTCCCTGCATTCATTTCTTTGTCTCCAACATACTCTACTCGTATATAACTTCGAATACGTAATGTAAATATTATCCAGTATCCAATAGTGCCGTGTATATTCATTGATCAAAAATAATTGTAAAGAAACAATTTTCCAACTGCTATTCGCAAGATAAATGTATCAAGAACTACAATTACATATTTTCGTTATTACTTCGTTGTTTATAATTCTTAAATTACTTATTTTATTTGATAATTAAAACAATAAAAATATGTTCAATTGTACATAACCACTATACCACTGTATTTTCAACCAATTTGTGAACTGTTATGGATAGATCTCTGTTTTTAGGTATGGAACTTTGCCAAACACGTTAATGACAACTATTGTCTATTGTGGTTCAATTATTGAACCTAGCTAAAAAATACGTTTATTTCTTATGCATTTCTAAACAATAATAATGCTGCAATCTCTTAGTAGATGTTTGATTGTGTCTGAACTCAATTGAACATTTAAACACGAAGTCGTAGCAGTTTCTTTTGATTTGTATATTTTGAATGATGTGTGGTGGACACAAATAAATCGTAGTGACAGCATATCTATCTATATAATATTTTTGAACGTTATGTTATGGCATTTTTGGATTTACATAATAAGTTCTGGAATATTTTACTATAACCGCTGATTGAAATCTATGTAGTAAATATTAGTAACTACAAGGGAAAATTTACCCGGCAAAATTACCGAATTGGTTATATACACTTACATAATTACATAGTAAAAAATTGACATTATAATATTGCGAAAGTAATTGTTTCTTTACGAGCAGTACGTTTCGCAGTTATTTTGAGCTACACAAAATATTTTTACAAAAATTTAATGCAATTCTTGTGCGTTTTTAGAATTATGATGTATAACTTTTCTTTTGTTTGTCCAGAACTTTGAAATTAGGGTGTAGATGTAAGAATAAACAATCTGAAGTATATAACTACATATTAGGAAGGAGCTTAGTAAGTATTAAACAAATAATAACCTTTTTTATTTGCTATATTAATTGTAACATTTATATATAATACAATTAATAATCATAGTGGTAATGTATAATGTCTATCTACTGAAATGCATAACGATCTTGAAAGGAGACAGCTGACAGCTCCGACACTTAGAAAATAATTAGCAAAGAAGTTTCTTGTTTCTACTCCTTGATTACGAGGAGTGTAGCCTGTATCACTTATATCCCCAAAAGGGGAGACTTTCACCCTCATCAAAGTTGATACCGTCTCTTTTTCGAACAAAATCATGTAGTACGCAACAAGCCTTTATGATGTCGTCAACGAAGTCCGCATTGGTCATAATAGGGATGTGAAAAACTCTCCATTTGTTTGTTAGTACTCCAAAGGCGCATTCTACCGTACGGCGACATCTTGAATGTCTGTAGTTATAAATCCGTTTCTGATAATCTAAATTACGCTGGGGAAATGGTCGTAACAAATGTGGAGATTAAGCTGGTTGGAGTACAGCTTATTTCCTAATGACCAGTCTCTGAAGACAGTTGAATTCCCTTCTTGTCCGCAAGCTCCTACGTCTATTGCAACGAAACGTAGATTTGCATCAGCCACTGCTATCAATACTACTGAGAAATACTTTTTGTAATTGTAGTATTTGGAACCAGATCCTCTTGGCTTAACACATCTGACGTGTTTTCCGTCAATAGCTCCGACACAGTTTGGGAAATTCGTCTTAATGTAAAGCTGTTCAGCTATCTCATACTACTGTTCTTGCGTAGGTTCGGGCATTTCCCTTTCTTTTAAGCACAATCATATCATTTCACAAGTTTCCCTAACGATAAATGCAATCGTACTTCTTCCTATTTTAAACTCATACTGCAATGCAGTAAATTCAGTCGCTAACCGCTTTTGTTAGGCTATTCGTGATCTGAGGATTTCTTTTACAGTTATTAAGATTAAGGCAAAATGGAAGAACATGAAAGACCAATACCAAAAGAGCCTGAACGAGGGAAGGAATGGAGACCCTGGCAAAAAAACGACAATACGTGCGGTTCGAAGCCCTAGAATTGTTACGTCATTCCCTTGAAAAGTGCCAACATTAGGTAATATTCAAGATCTAGACGGTAGTGACCAGGAGGGCCAACTCAGTTCCCCAGAGTCTTTCATCTCTGCTGAGTATGATTTGGTAAGGGATCTGCCGACCCAAAGTTCTTCGCCAAGCGATTTGCCTCAAAGTCGTTTTAAAAAGCCAGCGATAACAAATAAGAACAAGAAAATTGTGAACAGGATGTTAACGTCTTTCCAGAGCTCATACATACTCCTGAAGATCTTGACCGATTCTACCTCCTGTCCCTTCTGCAATCTTTCAAAAATCGAACTGAGGAAAGCAAATGGAAGTTTCGCCAGACTGTTGTTGATTTTTTCCTCTCAATAAAAGCTACATATTCTCAGCAATCGCAACAGTCAATTCAATACGGTGTACCCAATATCTTCTTTTTCGTTTCTGGTTTAACAGACCTTCTGCTTAGAAAGCAGCTACTGCAATTAACTGCATAAAGGGAAACATGGTTTGAAATTAAAAAGAAAAAAAAAAAAATGGATACCAGCGTTTTCCACTCGCTCCGCGTCTGTGTGCCATCACCATCCGGCTCCACACTCAACCCACGCCCGCTTTGCACTCGCTATGTGTGTCACAACACTTAATATCTATCCGCATATTAAGGTTTGCTTATGTGCGCATACTGTCATTCTAGCCTATATACCACTATGTATGTTACCCACTCATAAAATACGAGTAGAATATAAAAATGTTATGCTTTGATTAGATAAATAACTATTCTCTATTTAATTGTTTTTAAATAATTGTAATATCTTCCTTATATGTCATTGTAATGTATTATTGAATTATAGTATGAAGCCAGAGCTAATAACAAAACAAAAAATAAAAATTGAATGCACACGTGTAATTTATTGCCTCTGGAAAACTTATGTACAACATATGCCTAGCAGCAACATTTCGTAATTATAGTAAAAATCGTTAATCGATGAAACATCAACGCAAATAAAACAAATGCACGTCAGAACTATAAAGCATAGACCACCAACTGCTGGGCTTTATTACAAGATTTTCCAGAATATAAAATGCACACGCCAAGTAGCAATTACCCGAAGGGGTAACTCTTTTCTCAGGCGAATAATTACATTTTAATGTTTAAACATACATAGACATTGCTTCCTGGCAATTTCTGTTCCGATAAAATTGCTTTACCATTGACCAATCCATTATAGTGTAATTATCTTTAGGTTTTATAGTTTAAATTCAATCCTGTGCCAAAGAGTTGTTTATATTCAATTTACATATTGAATTGAACCTTTTTTTCTAAAAAATTAATTCCCGTGAAGGATCATTTATGTTGAACTTTTTTCAGGATTATTGAGATCTGAGAGTAATAAAGTTTCTTTGGGATGAATAGATATTTTTATTAATTTGGATGCTGGGATATAATGCATATGAAGATATTTACGTGAATGTTGTGATAATTTTGTTTTATGTATTTTGTAGGAAAAATACTTGCCTTTCCTTTTTGATTTTCATACATTGTTTTCAAAGTCCATCCAATTAGATTTCTTAATTAATCTTGCTAGTTAATGTATTGACGTTCCGCAAGTAGCCGATCGTTTGTGCAAGTGAAACTATACGCTCTACACACTGAGAAAAAGGAAGTTGTGCAGTTAGCAGTTTTCGAAATATCATTTTGCTATACATTGATTCAATCACTTACGCGCTAAACCAACAAATAAGGCATTCTGGCAACAAAACGCAAATGTTTGAGTCGATAGTTTTTATATATACATACATACTCACTTAAAAACACTTATATTGATTAAAATTTTTTTGTATTTTTATTTCAACATTAATTTACAATTAAAATTACACTTAATTTTTTTTAGTATAATTAAATAAATATTAAATGGTCTATGGTTACAGTATGCATGGTTAAAATAAGTAGTTACTTTTTGTTAAAGTCTTGATATTTAAAACAACGGGAATGGACTGTATATAACATTATAGAAAGATACGAAATGGAAATCGGAACGATAAGTACATATATTATACACATATATGAATCATTGTAGCCTGCTAGACATCTATAATGCCTTATCTGGCATTATTAATAAAATACATTTTTACAGATATATAGTGTGTCCCTGGATCGACGCATGAATAGATATAAAAGTCTGAAAATTCTTGAATCGAAATTTCATCTTCTGGGGTTTAACTCTGCTTGGCTAGAAAGTAATTTGTGGCATACTTTTAGTTTTAAAAAAAATCAAGTTTTTTCTCACCAATAAAGTGGCTTTTTTTATAGGGATGCTGCAAAATGTTATTAAGAGAAAGTTATTCAGATAGGAATAACTTTTCTTAATAACATGTAAGGACACAAAATTTAAACAAGATCAAGCATGCTTGGAAATTTACAAAAAAATTATCTTGCCATTAATAAAATACCTTTTTTGTAGGAAATGCGATAAAATATTATTAATAAAAGTTGTGCAGATTAAAAAATGACTCAAGTATACAAAATTTAAACAAGATCAAGCATGCTTTGGTAATTTCCAAAAAAGTTGCCACTAATAATGTCTTTTTCGTAGGAGATACGACAAAATGTTAGAAAAAGTTATTCAGATTAATAAATTCTACAAGTACGCAAGATTTAAACAAGATCAAGCATGCTATGAAAATTTACGAAAAAGTTCTTATTTTCACTAATAAAGTGGTTTCTCTGTAGGAATACGATGTGAATGTTATTAAGAAAAGTTGTTCAGATTGCTAAATTATTAGGTGTGCAAAATTTAAACAAGATGGGTTTACTTAATCGCTTATTAAAGAAATCTAAAAGATAATTAAATTCAAACAAATCAACAACAATTTTCAACAACTCGATCCTGTTTAAATGTTGCACACTTACATAATTTATTAATCTGAATAATTTTCTTAATAACATTTTGTCGTATCTCCTATATGGAAAAGAGCCCTTTATTAGTAGGAAGAGTAACTTTTTTGTAAATTTCCAAAGCATTCTTAATCTTGTTCATATTTTTCATACTTTCTTTATTAATCTCAACAACTTTTTTTTAATAATATTTTGTCATATCTCCTAAAAAAGCATTTTATTAGTGAGAAAAACTATCTTTTTGTAAAATTCCAACGCATGCTTGATTTTTAAAAATTAAAAATATTACACAAATTCCTCTCTATCCAAGCAGGGCTAAACCCCAGACGATGTAATTTCGACTCAAAAATTTCCAAACTTTCTTACCTAGTCATGCGACATGCTGTATATATGTATCTTTTTTAAATTAAATGCGAATATAAACTCTACAAATTTTCGATTGCTTATGCAACCGAAACTGCAAGTACTCTGAATTCAGAATTGTTCCCCAATCATTTTTAGTTTACGTTTAAGTGTTATTTTTGGTTGCATAAATAATCATGAATTTATTGGGCTTAGATTCGCATTTCCATGTGAGATAGTACAAGGTTACCGCCTGGATATATGTATACAATTACATTACGATATTGAAAAATAGATGGCGCTGTTATTTTCCATGTATATTAATTTGTATTTAAATTTTCTTGTTTTAGTGTACGATCCAAACATGCTCAACTCTTTAGATAGTTATACCAGTCATATGAAAGTGAGTACGTAGTATTCAAACAACAAACCGTAGCATATTCTCTAACAGGTTCACATCGTTGCCAAAAACATTATTTGCACATTAACATCAACTGCTATAGTGATTAAATTAACGTATTGCGATTAATAATTTTGGAATGTCGGACAAATGTTTACAAACCATTGCTCACTGGCAATCACTAAAAAAACATTTTCTTATTTTCAGTGCATACTTCGCGATACGATATTTCCATAAATAATTTTAACTAATACTTTAGTTTCTGCTATTATTTCAAAAGTTTTTATAATTTTCATTTGCTTCGAATTTACACCCAAATTGGAATTAGTATTTAAATTTAATACATAATAAACGTATTTTAGATACACAATCTAAACACTCGCTAGTAAGAGATTGCTATAGTGAAGAACAAACCACAAAGATTTGATCCAAGATTTAACTTATATATTTAAATTGCCTAGGAGATACAAAGATTTCCGTTTTACAGGAACATAGAGCAGAAACATTGGATTTTAACAAAAAGAATGTTTTAGTTTTTTAGTTAAGTGGAATTATCCAGGTGTAGGTGAGAAGAATAAGGAACATTTAAACGCATATACAGTCTATTTATTGAAATAAATACATCAAGAATTTATCATCAAATAAACAAAACAAGGCATTCTTAACACAAGATTTAATGTTAATAAACAAGTACAGACTTAGGGAGTGATCATGAAAGGGAAGTTAAAGTTGGAAAATTATTATTAGTACAATGAATGTTATGAACTGGAAGAAGAAAGAGAAATCGATAGAAATTTTGTTATGGGGTCCAATACTTTTGGAAATTAAATGAGAAATAACGGTGTATAATGTAGTGTTGTATATATTCGGATGATTTCAATAATTGGAATAACCGAATCGAAATAATATTGGATATGTGATATATTTAAAAAAAAAAGTTATTTGGTTTTTAGACATCGTGGGAAAAATAATTACTAAAACAAAAAAAAAGTTATCTAATATAGACATCGTGGGGGGAATAATTACACAATTACATATCATCCAATTCCGAATCGGAGTCTAATAATCGGAATCATCCGAATCTTTTAATTCGGAAACTCACAACACTAGTATAATACATATTGGCGTGAATGTTTCTTTTGTAAGATTGAATTCTATAGCTGGATTCCAGCATTTTTACTACAGCCTTTTAAAAGCGGAAGAAATAAGCGACCTTTTTGCCGTTCCAAATGTAATATGTTGTCAAAATTAATTTTGATAATTTGAGATATGTCATTATTATCTAACAAGTGAACTCTACCTAACGAACTATGTATATAAAGCACTGGAACGCGCGGTGTGTTAAACGGTCCGCTAGACAGATAGCCGCCATCTTTGAATGTAGCAAAATCCCAACGGCAGAACTGCATTTATACGGAATTTTGCTTTTCACATCTGTTATTTCCTGTTTTTCGTAAGAAATAGCTCATAATGCACTCTCATATTTAGCTATACTTAATACTGTTCTGCGAATGGTACTTCCAAATCATAATTAACCGATCATTTTTTATTGCTAGTAAGACGACCATAATAGGAAGATAAAGCCTGTCAAAACCATCAAGGTTTGCATAATGTTCAATCTTATATCTGCAAAAAGAATTGGATTTAAGCTTAAATATTTTATATGCATTGATTTTATGTAAATACTTATTGAAATTGTTCATTTTTTTCATTCAGTGGTGTTACAGAATAATGTGAAAAATCAAAGTGTCAAACGGTATATATGAACATACCAGAACTGCTATCTTCTAGCGCAAAGTTTGCAATTTGACTTGATGCATGTTTCCTGCCCCGAGACATGCAATAAGGCATGTATACGATGATTCTAATTCTCAACCTTAATATGCAAAAAGATGACATTTACTTCTTTTGACAGTCTACACGTCAATTTGCCACATTTAAAGATGGCGGAAACTAGACCGTTTTTCAGTTACTGCGCGCACCCGAAAACGCGTTCCAGTGTTTTATATAGTTCGTTGACTCTACCCGATGAAGATACTTGTTTTGTTTGTCAATTTAATATGTTATCGTAAATTGTGTCAATAAAAAATTTTTAATTAGTTAAGCATAATATAACATCTTTGATCCCCACGTTGGGCTCCAAAAATGTGCAGTGTAGTACAAAGAGAAAAATTGCTGATTTAACAAAAAAAAAACAATTCTATTTAATCAAAAATGGTTAGGTTAATTTAACCATTTCCTTGTGTTACTTGAATAGCCGAATATGTAACTTAGTGGAATGTTTCCTTTATTGTGAATGATTACATATTGCCCGATGATTTAATTTAAATGTTAGTGTCTTTACTACAGTAGCAGAGATCGTATAGGGAAATCTCTGTTACAAAATATCCAGATAGTATTGGGTATGGACATCCGTATCGCAATTAGATCGCAGCGTAACCTAGTACTGTAGGTCATTAGTTTACAATTGACGACGCCAAAAAGATTATTCTCTTTTATTAAGACAATATGCAACTTATTTCGGTTTACGTACACAATGCTTAAAAAAAGTGAAATTTTATTTTCGGTTTTATGAAAACGATTTTTTTTAATGTTACCTTATTTTCTATATCATAGACAAAAATGTTTGCCATAAAAGTATCAAAGAATGGATTTCTTCACAATTCTAAAATAATTTCGTCTTTACAGGCTCCTCCAGAAGTAGGCAAATGCGTTGTTTTAAATGAAACATATACATATGTATATTATTTCATTTTCACATTTTCAATCAAAAAAAATACTACGACATCATACGACTTAGCATATCTTTTACAAAATAATTGCTGCAAATTCACTGTTTTGGCAACCCAAATAGTGGATGGAATCCGTTATTATTATTTCGGCTCCGTTTGTTTGTTCATTCATTGGTATCTATTAATAATTTGTGTTATTGTTGCATCACTTTGCATCTCATATTGACAATTACGATCAATATCTATAATCCTTGTGAGTAAAAACAAACATTGTTATGTCTACGAAAAAACAAAAATTATGGGAGTGCTTGATGGTTGTCGCGCATTTAATGAGACGAGAATTAGACTCTTTTGTCTGTACTGACAATAATATGTTTATTTGTACGTAAGTGAGTTGGATTCCAAAATGATCGATTATTGTATATAGGTATTTGTATAAGCTGATTCACGAAACCCGCCTATTAAAATTGCAAATATATCTCGATTTTGAAACTTCGAGGTTAAGCATAGTTAGTTGTGGTCTCTTTAGAAAAAGATAACTTCATTTATGTCGCATTTCGAGCTACATCGAAAGCTATGGCCAACTTTTGATATAATAATAATAATATTTTGTTTATGCCTTGATTGCGTTGGCATCTTCCAACAGTTTTCACCAATCACTAAATAAAAACCAATATCTTTTAGTACATTTTCAGGTTCAACTAGACATTTTGAAGGCAATTTTATAAGGCATCTTCTTACCTCTCCTACGCTTATACGCCACCAGCATCTACTGTGTATACCTTTGAAAATAAGTACGTAAGATGTGTTGAAGACATGGCTGCAAGTTGATAATCCGTTATTATAAAGTCACATTAAAAACTTGTGTAACACTCGGTTGATATTAGCATACATATGTTTCACCTTACTAAGGATCATCAGTGCTACTGGTCAAACCTACTGAGAAAATCGTATATATACTTAATAAGTGGGTGGATAATTGAATGAAAATTTAAGATGGAAATCTCATTATTAACTTGAAGATATTTTCGATTATTCTTGTCCTTTATAGACATGTACATAATGTAGTTGCGAATCGACAATTTAGCATATATCTTCACGTTAATAATGAGATATCCATCTTAAATTCCCATTATTATTATTTATTCATTTATTTCAACATATTGCCACAAAACATTAATCAATTGAAACACAAAAGTATGTTTTCTGATTTAGTATTTAACAGGTATAAGTGCTCTGGGATGTATACTTCAGAAGAAAATAATTTCTAATATCGCAAAAATCGGAAAAGCTCTGTATATACAAATTATAGTATTAGTGGTCTCCATTGGATTGGATAACGTAAAATAAGAAAAATGTAGTCCTTTCCAATCGTATATTGTCAGTTAAATATCGTCTTTATAAACTTTACAAGTTTCGGCCTTGGGCCATCCTCAGAAGTTATAACTAAAAGATTGAAATGCGTTATATTAATGAACAAAAGGAAAACTACATGAGTGAAAATACTAGGAAATAAAATCGTATAAAATGGAATATGGAATATAGCATTTCATATCCTCACTGCCACTAGATTTCGAAAAACGTATGGAATATTGGCATTGGTTTAACACAAATCTAAGGAAATGACGATGTTTTAAATCTTACTTTTTTTCTGACGAAGCCTGGTTTAATTTAACAGGTGATGTCAATTCTCAAAAATATTAGGATTTGGTCCTCACAAGATCCTCATGTTATTCGGAAAACGAAATTGCATCCTGTAAAAATAGGGATATGGGTTGCAATGTCCAGGAGGCTGATATTCTCTGAGAATACAATAACAGCAGCCAGATATAGATTTATATTACATGAATTTGTGGAACAATTATTTAATGATGAATTACAGCTAGACTATTTTCAAAATGACAGTGCTACTGCTCATACAGCAAAAGAAACAAGAGAGTATTTGCAGGAATTTTTTGATAACAGAGATATTGCCTTTGGACGTTGGCCACCTAGATTACCCGATTTTACACCGCTTGACTTTTTTTTATTTTGTAATCTAAAAAATAAAATTTATCGGAATCGCTTACATGATATGGATCAATTGAAAGAAGCAATTAAATAGAGAATATTACAAATGGGCAATTAATAAATGTTTTTGAAAACATGAGGAAGAGGGTAGATGCTTGCATAAATAATGATGGTTCTCACTTTGAACACAGCTTGTAAGCAGTCAGATATGTTAAAGAAACATGTTCCCATTTTTTTAATTTATATCATATTTTTGTTGTAGAGCGCATGGCTATGAAAAGCATTCTTCTATTATTGTTCATTCAGTACCTCGTATAAATTTTGAAGAATGTCTGATATAAGTTAGATATGACATAAATGTGTATATATATATTTTTACAATATATATTGTTTAAATCTTCTATACCTTTAATTAAACCTGGTTGTATTTATTATCAGAAATATACGTTATTTTTGCGCAGGAGTTAGTTGAATGACTCATACCTTAGATGCAATTTTGGTACGCTACGCTTGTGTCCGGGTTGACATTAGTGTATATTAAGTTGCATACGCACAATTAGACAAAAATCGCACAATGACCGCACGTTGCTGTGTTCTATTAACTAACTTCATTCGAAACAGTGGATGTAAATATTGATATAATATTCATGGAAAGTGGAGTAGGATCAGGACAGTTTTATTCGATCTTGCGGTAGTATATAACCTGAATGACCTTCGATATTTTCCTATGAAATATACTGAAAAGAATCCTAAGAACCACTTGACCGTTTTTGACTATTTGTCGGAGCCCCCATCCAATTTGACTCAGAGAATTACCTGCCATCCCATTGAGCTGTTCCTTGGTATCTAGGTATTTTCATTGATGATTTCCTACCTAAAAATGAAAATTATTAATTAGTTTTGATTTAATTTCAACCGGTAAATTGTATTTTTCTTATATGTTCATGATACGTTTCATTTTAGAGTTACGTTTGTAAGAAGCACCATTTATTTATCGCTAATAGGAATTTTAATATTTAGATGTAGGTATTTTGGCATCAATCGATATTAGTACGCTCTATTATAGGAAAATTTACAGTTGTGTATTATATACGGATGAAATTATAGTTTCCTTCTTAAATTAGTTTGGCCGGTAAATGATAGATGACTCTGATTATCAAAATCTACCGACTATATTTTATGACGTTTATATAACCTACTTTATTAAAGTGTCAAACGAGTTTGAATATGTATTTTCATTGACATAAATTTGTTTTATATAATACATATATGAATCTAAGGGTCTCAAATTTAATAAAATATGGGATTATTAGTTGTTTAAATAATGAAATATGTTTGTATTTTTTAAAATGTTCTTTTATTGCACGATTCGTGTGATTTTAGAACGATATATAATTTCTTTTTTTCCAATTATAAAAAATCCGAGAAGAGGTAACTATCGATTCGTTAGAAAGCAGCTGAAAAGCTAATTTGACAGCTAGTTTGGTGCTACCACAAGTGTCCCGTGCCACCTAACAGGTAAAAGGTTACTGATGGTGATACTCACTCACGATATCAGAGAGCTTACTAGGTGAAGTAAACCAAATAAATTATCGTATTTATTTTCAATAATAAAGTAAATTAAATTAATGCTCTTTAAATAGAATTATACATGTAAAATAGCTAGAATATCATATTTCATGGTAGTTAAAAAATAGACAATTTAAATTCCGGGCATTTGTTCTTAAAAAAAAACAGAGCAGTATATCTGTTTGAAACAGAATATTACATACGCAACAGCTTTGCAAATACCAAAAGTTGAAGTATACATATCTGTTTTCAAACTCATCACTTTGTCCACATCATTTACTGTAATATTTGAACTTAATTCATTAACGTGCAACGTATGCAGAGTTTACATACCACTCATCAGTGTCCTATAAATATAGTTGATTACGAGGCAACTGTACAAAAAAATGCAAAAACGATTCTATGATGTTACACTGACATCAGGATGGTGATATACGAGCGCGTATTGATATGTGACCTTTTAAAAAGTTTTTTTTTTGTTTAATCTCTCTTATCAGCTAGTAGTGACCGTGAAATCTGTTTCCTTGCAGGTATTGTTATTATTATTATATTATTATTACTATTATATTATTATTATTATTATTATTATTATTGTTATTATTATTGGCCTCGGTGTAAAACCATTAGCCACTTTCAAAAAATTAATATCCCAACAACCCGAACGGATGACTGGATGGGTATCACATATATTTCTCACCCGGGGCCGATCGGGTGACTAAACACAGAGGAAGGGCAGGCCATCGGAAAAAAGGGATCACCCAAAAACGGTTAGAGACAGAGGAACCCAACTAAATATTGATATGAATGCTGCACATGTATTTATATATTTTGTGATTAATCTCAGCTCTTTCTTGGGCTATTAAATAATTTACATTAAAAGGTTGAGATAGATTCATGTCCGTTAGATCTTGAATAAATTCATTAATTTCCTTATTGAACTTGGAGCAACCCAAAATAATATGATTTAAGTCTCCGCATTCTTTCTCGCAGAACTTGCACAAGTCGTTGTCCAGAATTCGGATCTTGTTTAAATGAGAGGGGAATTTTCCATGCTTAAAAGATATTCTTATGATTTGCGACATTGCCTTTTTTTTTGGCGGTAATATGTCTGTACCAACAAAAAATTAGGCTTAAAATTCAATTCTGAAATCTTGATAAAAGAAGAGAACAAAATTACGAAGATAAATATAATAAAACCCTTACCTTAGGTATTACCACTTATTCGAAGTTGATTTGTAAATACCCTGCAAAATATTTTTTTATTTAATAGACTTTAAAACGTATCGGATCTCGCAAAACATATAGCGTCATCTAGTGACCGGATCCGTTTTCGGTTTCACAAGTGGATGTACAGTTGCGTCTCTTTACAATTCCTTTATTTAACGCCATTAATTTCTTTTGTTTTACACGACAGTATTAAAAATTACATGCTCGTTTCCTCCAGCGCACTTGCTTTTATATTATAAATTATCTGTTGTTAAAAACATTTTGAATGTGTCGGAATGTTTTTGATTTAGTATAGATAGCGCGACGATAGATTTTAAATTAGTAAGAATTATATAAATATAACGAATTTTTGGCAGGGAATTCCTTATTCACATAGGTTCATTCAAAAATAGATGACCTAATTATATTTGGATATTTGGCAAATATGTAGGTCATCTCATTACATGCCAAAAGTTGGTTCAAATGTTTAGAAATGTTTACGAATAACTTAAGTGACCGGAAGGACTAATATCTTCTGTTTTCAACCAACGTTCAGTAAGAGAATGATGAACGCGTCTTACATATATGACGGAAACAATATTCATCTTATCCTATCGAATATGTAATGGTAATATAAGGGAGAGAAAAATCCTTTCTATTTATGAGACATGCTTCGGTTATAGCAAAGCCATCTTCAGGTCTTAATAATGTATAAATACAAGATAAGATCAAATGGAATATTATAAGGAAATCATCAAAATATATAAAGAGGTTGTTGTCACATAGACGAAAAAGAAGACCTTTTGGGTTGTATCCCAATTTATTTCCATTTTACCATACACGTAACATGTTTCGGCAATTTGTCTTTTTTCAGTGGTTATTGTTACTGATCTAAAAATTCAATTTCAATTCAAAT
>RXPK01000294.1:3261670-3341897 GCA_004143645.1 Protaetia brevitarsis
TGACAGCAACATCAAACCTATTTCTTTAAATAATATTTTTATTGCAAACAAATTAACTTAACCGCAAAGAAAAATATTTGTTTGATATATGATATAAGTTAGATTTTCTAAAGTAACTATTTTTCTTTTACAAGTCGTATAGTTTTATTGGTTTTGAGCGTTCGTAAAAAAAATAGAATTGGGCGTTTACGCACTGAAATCTTCATTATTATTCATCCGTATTTTATTTGAACAGTAAAAGCATGGAACATACGTCGTTTAATTTTATTTAACGCCAACTAATTAATGTAATGAATATAAGGGCAATACAGGAGAAAGCGCGAATTGATTTTTTTTTTTCGCCTCAAAAATTAATTAAAAGATCATTTTAGACATTATCTAACATTTTTTAAAGGTTTACTTCATTTCATATTTCTCTACTGGATGGCTTATCCCACGTTGTATTAATATTTTCTTTAAAACAGGCAAAATTCCGATCATTAATTATTTTTAATTTTTTTTTTAAGAATTATGCTCAGTAACATATTGATTAGCTTCCTGTCTCACTGTATTCTTTAGACGCTCACATGCTCAGTAAATAGTTTTCCACCACACAATGTACAGCTTGTGTTGGTACTTAGACGGATGAACCTTCCAGATTAATGATTAAACTCTGAAAACTCATTACCACAGTATAACCTTATCAGTAGTTCACTAAGTGTCGCCCTTTGACTGTTTTCATCAATTTAGGAAATTCCGATGATGTTGCCGGCTAGTTTGCAACTAATAATTCAAAGGTACAAATACCTTATACTCAAACAGGGCTGACAATTGACAGAAAATCGCACAACATTAGTCACTCCTAAACAAATGACAATGGAACGGCTTTGTAGGTTGATTTTGCTTGTAAACAAATTCAAATAGTTTAGTTACAATTTCACCCACCTATCGACACCGCGAATTCCTTGGGCGCCATGTTTGAAACCCATGTTAGCGAGTGAAATACTCGCATACACATCTATACTGTGCTGATTAATTAAGGCGTTTTATTTTTGTCAGAACATGTACGCACACATCCGAAAGCCTTTCTCATTAAGATCTACCGTTTATTGTCCCACTACTGTCTTACTTAAACCTATTGTTGTTATGTAGCGTCTAACAGGTACAGACCCGCATCATACTATCGCAGACAGGTAGATCGACCTTACTCCTTAAAGCCCTCATCGGCCGGACGAATCTCTACCATATTGGAGGCATACCCACCCCACGCATTCATCTGTTTGTTATGTATTCACAATGGTAGACAGACAGGAGGGACCTTGGATGCGGCTTTTACAGTTTGTAATTTCATTCAACCAGTCTGTTTTCATGACAAATGGGGTTGTAGATAAACGCATTAGTATCAACAATGATGATTCAGAAAAGAATGTGGAAACCAATACTCGTGTAAATGTCGGTTTCGTAGAGGTATGACTGTTATATACCTTTATTTTTAATCAATACCGAGGATGTGATTTTTAGTTGTTGATCATTTGGTCTCGATTGCGAAGTTGACGATGCCATGTATACTCCGACAGGGTAAATTATATTGTTATCAAATTTTTTTAAAAAATAAAAAATTAATTCAATCTGCATTAGCTATAAAAATAGTTTTGACTGTACAGAGTGTTTACATTGTGTATAATAATACAGTCCAATAATGAGACATTGAATTATAGCTTAAACTCTTTAGAGATGATAATGTTGAAAAAGATACTAAAATAAAAGTAAGGGATCCCACTAATTTTATTTTGCGAAGAAGTTGACTAAAGTTGTATTTAAATTTTCTTAATTTTTGGAGTTTTGTATCCCTTCAATGCTCTTTAATCAAATGTTGTACTTGGATGTGCCGTCTTGAAAGTCATGTTTCTAACCTGCATCGGATTCTAAACCAAATCTTTCTTCAAATCTGCAGCCCATTTTATATTCGAGAATATAGTTGATTTAGTTTAACTTGATGATAAATGGGAAGTGACCAACAAAACGCATGAAGTAGAAGTGTTTATGACTATATATACAGTGTGAGTCTGTAATTTGGAATAAATTCAGTAAAGAGATGACAGTATTTTTTCCGGAAATATGTTCGGACACGTCAATTAGTATTTTAAATTGCCCACTTTTTCATCTGAGAAAATTTTATACAGCGTGTCCTAAATTTGAGATATGACGTCATCGACAATTTTTTTAAATGGCAGCCCTAATTTTTTCATAGCTATTCTTAAAGGGTATATCAAATTACACATGCGTACCAAATTTCAAGTTTTTATTCCTGTCCATTATAAAAGATATTTAACAATAACTAATTCGAAAATGAAGAAATCCGATTCCCAATTTATTTTATGAAGTTTAAAAATGGCACATCAAAGAGTTTTTGTTTATCATTTTTTTTGTCAAACCAGGTTGACGTCTTATCACAATGTCAAAAAACAAGGTAATAAAAATAAGTAAGAAGTGAAGCTAGTATTCGACTCGTATTGAGCGAGGACACTTATTAGTTTGTCGTTTCGTGAGAATCACCGTTTGTTGAAAAATCGACCATAATGCCATATTTAACTGAAACCCATAAAATTGAAATTTTAATGATTGGCTACGGAGATAGGAGACGAACACAAAATGAAGTTACTCATATTATTCAGAGAGAAAGTATCATGATTTACCACCCCATATTCTCAAAGTACGTAGTCAAAATTGAAAAACAGTTTCGGGAAAACGGGCCTTTTAGGAAAACAAATAATCATCGTCAGGAGTGCGCTCAATGAAGAAGAAAACTTAAGGTACTTCTTCTGTTCAAGAAAAAATCCCTACATCTCCAGTAGACTGATATAGGTAGGAACTCGAAATTAGCCAGTCTTCGATGGCAAGAACTCTTAAAGGGCACAAATTTTATCCCTACAAATTGACAATCCTCCAGGAACTCACCGAAGATGATCCGGATCGAAGACTTCAGTTTTGCGAAGCAAATGATGGGATCTACTAGACAGAAATGTTGTAAACATAGAAAACGTCTTCATTTTCTGACGAATCAACCGTTTATGTTTAAACGCGTGAGGAAATCGTCAAAACTGTTGTTTATTGGGCAGACAACAATCCACGGTGGATGAGGAAGGCACACTCAACATCCAGAAAAAGTCAATGTTTGCCAAGCATTGTTGGTGATCGTAGTAATAGGACCCAATTTTCTTCCAAGAAAATCTCAATGGAGCAAGATATTTAGAATTCTTGCAGGAAGAACTAGTTCGCAATTTGGCTACTCTATCCCTGATCCCCTTGAAGCTGATGTCCAGAATAGAAATATCTGGTTCCAACAAGACGGCGCGCCTCCTCATTTTGCAAGACCTGTCCGTGAGTATCTAGATGATGTGTTTCATGGCAGATGGATTGGTAGAAGAGGACCTTTTGAATGGTCACCCAGGTCTCCGGATTTAACACCAATGACTATTTCTTATGGGATACTTGAAAAGCGAAGTTTTTAAAACCAAACGCGGAAAATATTTAGGTGTTGAAAAGAACGAATAAGACAGGAGTGTAGGCTAATTTCCGCTGAGTAATTAGAAATGTTCAAATGAGTTTCGGTTCCGTTTAGGGTATTGTCAGAAATATATGGACACATTTTGAACACTTTATTGTAGAAGAGATATGATTGAGGTGAATCAGATTCTTCATTTTTCGAATCAGTTTATTGTTAATATGCTTTTAATGACAAGAATAAAAACTGAAATTTGGTACGCATGTATAATTTGATATACCCTTTAGGAATAGTTATGAAAAAATTAGGGCTGCCATTTAAAAAAATTGTCGATGACGTCACATCTCAAATTTGGGACACGCTGTATAAAATTTTCTCAGATGAAAAAGTGGGCAATTGAAAATACTAATCGAAGTGTCCGAGCATATTTCCGGAAAAAAATACTGTCTTCGCTTTACAGAATTTATTCCAGATTACAGACTCACACTGTATATTATAAGCACACGAACACCATATTTATAATCCACATCTGTTGAGAAATAAAACTTGCTCACTTGCTCCTACAGGTCTTATTTAGATATTTGCTCCTAGCAGCTCCGAGAAAAGAACAGTTTTGACCATCTTTACTTTCATCAGTATCGTGTCTCAAGTATTATTCTGGATTTCCCCCTAAGAGATCACGAGTTTAGATGCACGTCCTCTAAGGGCTACACCCCAAACTTTCACTTAGTCAGCGACCGCGGCGTAAGCCGGTAATTTAGTCACTGCTGTACACCTTTCATTAATGTATGGCATCTGTTCGTTCTTGCAAAAAATTGCAAACCATTGAACTAACGAAGAAGGTATCATTCAATACTTTATTGCGTTCATATCGTGAATAATTTTATGAAAATTGTACGTAAAAACAGCAATATATATATTCGTTCACATTTATATTATTAATAAAATTATTTATTGACCGTATGAGAATATAGTTACTATAACAAATATTATCCATGTACTAATCTACAATGATTTGTTATTATAATGAAACTAATTTATTTCGATAATGATTTTATTTATTATTATTACTTAATCAAAAATTGTAAATAATATTTTATCATAACAATGACACATTTCGTTCTGTCGATAAAAATTCGCTCAATGAATGTAGATTATTAATACTACGTCCAGTATTTTCATCATTGTTATGTATTCGAATTTCACATATATCCCTAGACATCTTATAATAACACCCATTCCATCATGAATTTATTGAACAGAATATTCCTTATCAATCAACACGAATACCGGAGCACCCAATTACCAACTTCGTCCTTTTAAAATTTAACCCCCTCCATTTCAATTATTAAATTTCCGCCCGGGGGACATTTCCACGTACGTATATCCAGTTTCAAGATCGATACCTACCCCATTAAACATTTAATACCCTCCGTCTATATCGCAAATTCCCAGACTGCGCTCCTCGATCTATTAGAGTGTTCGATTTCAATTGAACGTGGTAACTCATCAGATGAAACCCTTCGCATGCGTATATTTTATACAGCCATCCGGTTTAAATTACGCAGACCGTATTCTACGTTACACATTTCTGTCCTTTTTTTTTTAATTTGCTACGTACCGAGTATACTCCAATCGATAAGCGGTGATATTATTATTTATGAACGGTATTATCGCCAAGGGTAAGAAAGTGGCTTCTAGCCATTATAATAGCCATCGACAATTCTCTAGGGTACGTTGAAGATTCGTGAGAAAATTTTGCAACGGGTCCTGGCGCGTAGTTTTTTTGTGTCCCGGGATACTTGGAGATGGGCGCTCTTTTTCATAAAGTATGCGGCGGTGGTTGGTGGTCTGTGTTGGTATCGACTTTATTTTAACGTGCTTACGACGGTAAGGGGCGTCGGGCATCTTTAACCCTGTGGTAAATGGGGCTTTTTACTGGTTTGTACCCACTAAAGGGATTTCACTTCATGATTTCTGTAAATTGAGCGTATATAGTTAGAAGATTTGTTATTTGGATAGGCATAAGGATTGTAAGAAAGATGAATATAAACAAAAATCTTTCACGTTAAACTTTTCAGTTAATAAATTGCAGCCGTGACTTACTTACTCATACACGAGTAAATATTTGCTAACAATTTACGCATTGTTTAAAGGTAAACAAGACATAAAACTCATATTGCATATCAAATAAAGTCATAATTTATTCTTTATCTATATAGACACGCTTTTGTGTAACAATTAATTTGCATGCACATGTAAACACTTTCTTTTTCTCTCAAACGAATAGCAATTATCCTTTTGTTAATCAGTTGTTTATTTTTGAAATCCCTACATTTTTATAATGTAAGTGACGTATATTTATTCTACCCCTGATTCAAATAAAATGTATTATTTTATATTTATTATGATAAATAATATTGACCAAGGATTTTTTAATGCATGATGCCGATAAGTTTATTTCTATGTGTACAGTAACCTCTTGTAGTCTTACTTACATTAGGAAAAGTACCATACTCTCCTAAATTATCATATTGTCTCTTAAAATAGCTAAAAAAAATAGCTTGCAGACGACACAAACCTCCTTTTCTGGGGTAAAAACTTCGTATCTCTTCGAGATCTTGGAGTTATTGTTTATAATAAAATAATGTTAAACAGTGCTTCAACGCAAAAGAACTACTGATTATTATTGACAAATCAAAATGTATTTTATTCAAACCTAGCGATAACATTGAACCACCTGTATATATTTCACTTACACACACAAAAAACTAATTACTCAATTTGAATATAAATGCATCACATTGAATATAACATAACTTCCCATATAAGCAAGAAGATGATGTATTTATATTGAGAATAAAATTTATTCAGTTTTCCAAACCCGTGAATTTGTTAGACGAAACAATTTTTTAGTTCAAATGTAATCAATATACTAAAATCATATGAACATATAATATTTTCACCACAAAAATAATTATTTTACATTTGAGTGAATAGATTTTCTCAACTGGAAACTATCATATTTATCCCTTAATAATTTATGTGCGTTTGGTAGAAGTATATAAAAGTATTATTTGAAGTATTGCCATTATTTGCTTCCAAAATATTAAGTATATTGAGTACTGATAATACTTACAATTGGATGCTTTCCTCCTTAATCTAAGCATTTCTACTATTCAAGGGTAATAAGTACCTATTAATTTTGGGTCTGTAACACCAAAAAACCTCGGTAGGGAAAAATTAATAAATAGAGAAATATTATGTATGTAATTAAATAAATTTACTGTCATTACTTTATAGTTTTACAATATTCGGGAGAAGGTAGCGTATCGGAGTACTCCAGGAGTGCGCACGGGATATTGATGCGTAGAGGTATAGATGTTATGCATATCCGTCGTTGCGACCGGTGTCCTCGGGATACTTCCCACTCAATGCCTGGCTGGTATCTAGTCGGCGTTGGTTATGATGGTAATTCAATGTGTAAAAAGAAACAATGAGATCAGACACGGCGTTTCTGAGAAAAGATTTTCCCATATGGATAAAGATATGTAGTAACCCCCTTAAAGGCTGTCACTAAGAATGAAGTATTAAAAACTGTTTACCCATGCTTACATTGTCTCCAACATCGGATACGGCATTGCGATTTGGGGCTCTTCCACCAATATTAACAAGATATTTATTGAACATAAGCGACCCGTACGGGTACTGCTGGGGATGCCATTGGATGCATCTTTGAAATCTCGATTTAAAGGAAATAACTTATTACCTGTATACGGCATATACAGTATGGAATGAATCGAGTGCGCTGTTGCATCTACTTTAAGTGGGAGTGGCAGTATAATGCAATGACTATCGCCTCCCATACTGTCATTTCTACATAATAATCAATGGAGATACACTCATCTATATTAATTTAATTAATTTAACATTGCAACATATTTAATGAATAATAATTAATAATAAATATATATAACATTTTATTTCTAAAGGCAGTATACAATTGACAGAAAAAAAAGAGACAACTCGTATAAGCAGAATACGTCACATGAGAAACAAATAGCTACGTGCTAATAAAAAATCTTGAACACAGTAACAATTTAAATTAAGTAAATATTCTTAACTGCTTTTTTAAACTGAAAAATGTAGCGATATTTTTTATATCATTAGGAGGTTATTATATAATTTACATCCTACAAGGTAGGTACCTTTTTGGAAGATTTCCCTCCTATGAGGCGCTGGAAGGTAATAGTTGTTTGTTCGTGTATTATATCTATGATTAATATTATTGCAGTTAAAATATTGCTTATTCTTGAATACGAAACATAATAAATCTAGTATATATAATATCATAAAAAGTAGAAGAGCATTAGTTTTAAAATATTCTTTACAAGAATTTCTATAGCCGAGATTATAATAACACTTCTGAATTAAAGAAACTCTTAGAGTGTGGTGATAATCCCCAGTGAATTACCCCATACCGCATACAAGAATAAAATTAGATTGGTAAAAAGTCATAAAGAACTAATGTTACTTTTTTCTTTGAGTTGTTTCAAAGCATAACAGATTTTTGACAAAGTACATATCTTTATTAAGTTTGTCATTTATGATACTCCTAAAATTTTGAAGAAGGGTCTAAATTAAAAACATGATCATTTATTTGAATCGTATCGATAGACTTAGTTCTATTATGAAATAATACAAATTTAGTTTTTTGTTCATTAATTATTAACTTATTTGAATTCATCCAATCTAGTAATTGTGTTTAAAGTTGCTGGAAGCATGTCATTAAATTGTATCAATATTTTCTGGTTAATAATTAAAACACACATCACCCAGCATACAATACAACATTTTCTATATTTTTTTAAAGTTTTTGGCAAGTCGTTTATATATACTAAAAAAAGTGTGGGATCCAGGACAGAACCTTGTGGTACACCAAGGTTTATATCAATGCAATGTGACTGATGGCTATGAATTTCAAGAGATATTAATAACCCAACCAGTAGACGACAAAATTGCCCCAGCAAAGCCGTCAAGACACTCGCTTACTTCCAATCGGTATATGCAAGAGTGTTTGGTACTTATTTTCAATAATAAACATTTGTTCAGAAACGACGAAAAAATCATAAATATAAGAACCAGATATATACCTGCTGCCACATTCCCAACCATAAATTATCAAAAACCGGGGAATGATTAGCATATAATACTCTTCCTCAATAAACTGTCGATTGCAATAACAAAAAATTCGAGTCAAAATTCACATATAGATGGATTCGTGAGACAAACTGTATTATTGGAGCATACATAGAAATATATGAAGCAATCTTCCGCATTCACAAGGAGATACGAAACACACAATGCACAGTAAAACGCCGGCCATTCATATACCATATACCGGCAAGTTAAGAACAAAGATTCCGTTTCGGAGAAGCTCTGGAAATATTTGAAATATTTATAGGTCCCTTCAAGACGCCCTCGCGGAAACGTCCTGCAAACACTTTTAGCGGTGAATTTACGTTCAATATCCAACTTTTATGTGTTCGGAAGCAGTTTTATAGCGGGCGCTATATCGAGTCGGAATAGAAACTCCTTGAAGTCATCTTTTGCGTTGTTACGGAACGACGGATGTATGTGTGTTGTACGTGGTCCGATATATTTATTCGCGCAGCTCAGCGGAAATCGTAAAATATAAATTTATTTCGACGGAGGTGTAATCAAAAATCGCGCGGATAAAAGTACGTGCAGTGAACGGTAACACAAAAGTTGGGAGGAAAAGTCGGTAAGTCTTGAAGAAGATCCGACAAACTGCTGCATTGGAAAGTGGTGGGAAATTTTTACATAAGCGTAAACAAAACAAGAATAATAATGCAAATAATGAGCAGAGTGGGGATTCCCAATTGCTATCAATAGGGAAATCCCCGGTAAGAAGTCTAAGAATAAAAGCAAACATGGTTTTAACACAAAAAAAACGTATTTTTACACTAAAACCGAACTTGACCAAGCTCAGGAACATTCACATGGTATGCACTGATGAAAATTTATGTAAGTAAGTACTTTTCCATAAAATATTCCAAAATGCTTACATAACTGCTAACGGAATTAGGGAAAACTACATAATATATTTTGATATTGAAATTAAATCAAGGCAAATTCGTGTTCCAATCCTTTTTATTATATTATCTTATTACGACATGTTTCGGTTTATTAAACCATCTTCGGGCAATAAACCGAAACATGTCGCAATAAGATAATATAATAAAAAGGATTGGAACACGAATTTGTCTTGATTTAATTTCAATATCAACATATATTACACCAATCCCCTGGGACACTATAGAATAATATATTTTATTAACGTAGCAAATACAGCTATAATTTATGAAATCGCATTTCAGACTGTAAAATCGTTTGAACCTTCCACAAAATACATATTTGTATTTTGAAAATCAGCGCATGCGCCAAACCCAATAAACATTCGCTCAAACGTTTATATTTTATGACGAAATCAGGTTTATTCAACACCTTTATTACCGGCGCACCTCATTTTATTTAGTGGTATAGTTCATTTACCATAACAGACGAGGTACGTCATTACTTGCAAATTCGGGCCATGCAATACTATAATATTAAAATAACCAACTAACATATAACTTATTCATGTTCAATTAAAAATACTATGTTGGTGTCTACTGCTTTTTAAATTGCATGCTTGTCACATCTTGCCAATGTATTCCCACCAATTTAGTTATTGCTGTCAACTGTCAAAGGGTTATATTCTGCCTTTGCAGTAAAGTGTGGGAATTTGCGTTTATACTTGGTATATATTTATTTAAAATAAGTAGTTATTACAACTTAATCATACGGAAGCTATTGTGTAAACAATCGAAGGAGTTAAGAGTTTCGTTAATCGTGTATTTCGACGCAGAACGCAAGAACAACGGGCTACTACTCCCGTTAACTTTCGTGCGAGAAGTAGGTATGTATAAAATCCATATATTTTTAATGTCATATTCTTTACAGTATTTCGTTTTTAGATAGTAACGAGTGCTCTAAACATTCATGTTGCAAACATAAGCAAAATTTCATCACATGAGTAAACAAGGAATTACATCCACTAACCCAAAACGAAAATGCATACGAAATAAATGTTGTAAAAATTGATTATTCTACTCATTGTCAATGTGCTATTGGAAACACAATTTATGACATGTACGAAAACAGTGAGTATATACAAATATTGTTTACAGAAATAGTTCTTTCACATACATTTTTCAGACTAACATAACACATTAAACATTTTGAACAGTGCTCTTAAAGAAAAATACACTTTCTATGGTTGAAACATATTGTTGTGGTATATATTATTTGTTCTCAAAGAAAAGGAAGTTTGTTACGAAACGATGGATGAAATATGGCAGATCGGAGGATGCATACAATTGTATAAAGCGGATTGAATTAAATTAGTCTGGAAATTTGACGTACTTGGTGTACAACATATTGGAAACGAAATTCAGAAATCAGAGAGATTGGTTTGGATAGAGAAGACACTTGCATATTAATCGTTACTGTGAATACTTTAAGCGATAATGGTCCCGATTAAATTTATTGTACTCACTTGTGCTTTTTTGTTATTTTTTCCACTGCTATCATGATTAACATACTTTAAATCCTGATTTTCAAAAAAAAATCATCACTAGTATTAACGGTAAATGTTATTTTTAAGTGTTTGTTTATTCACCTGTGAAAAGTGTTTGACAGTTAAATAACCTAACGGTTTGTTTACGTTTTGACGAACAGAAAATTTGCAACACGGTCGTGACGTCATAGCAAACTGACTTACGTAGTACCTCGTCTGTTATAGTAAATGAACTATATTAGAAAGTTATTGCAAACATGAAATAAGTTCCGATTTTAATTGAAGATACTTTAATAAAGGACTTAAATGTTGGTATAATGAAGAGAGTTACTGCAACTGAGCCTCCTTGAATGCGAGTTCCTTTAAATTGACAGTTGCGTTTGAGGTTAGGTTCACATGCAATCTCCATATGTTTACTGTTGTAATTAGGTTATGCTGTCAAAAGAAAGGTAATTTAAATAAAACTCTGCGTTCCTTTACTTAAATTAAAGACAGACAGGCCTGTATTTTAATAACGGCATACTCTTAAATTTTAATTAAATCCCCAGACACACAGGTCAAAATAAGGGAATCCTTAAAAGCAGTTCGCAATAACTCTCTAATGTAATATTTATGGGTTACTACTATAGTGATAATTAAGGAAGAAATAAGTAGTTTAATGTGTTCTTCCTACTGTGATAGTTACAAAGAGTTGATAAAAGTAGCAGCTTCTTTTGACATTGAACAGTGGCGGCTCGTGAGAATATTGAGTGCTGAAGCCAATGTTATAAGCAAATTTAAATATGCATACTAATTTCCGAATCCTGGATAAACAAGGGACAAAATTGCATCATAATCTTAAAAATGCTTAATAATTTGTTTAAGTATTTGTAAAAATATTTTGTTTAGCCCAAAATAACTGCAAAATGTTTTGTTTATTCTAATTATCGTTATATTTAGTATTCACTGAAGTGAGTTACTTTGGCAAAATAACAATGTAAATTAATATCCTCATTTCCAACATTGCACTATGTAAATGCACATATCAAATTGGGTAATTTTACAGTATATATTTATCTCTTTGTAGTTACTAGTGTTTATTATGTAGATTTCCATCAGAAATCATAGAAAAATATTCCATAATTTACTATGTTAACTAAAGAAATTCCGTAATATGCGGTTAGCTGCAAAATTACCAACGTTATATTATGTAATTTTACAACGTACTGCTGTGTACTGATTGAATTAAATGAAAATGCAAAAAGAATTTAAATGTGAAAAAGAAAATTTAAATTAGCTAGCTCAACAAAGGATAAAATTTTAAAGGGCGCAAAAGAACTATTAACCTCAGAGTTACCTTCGCGAATTAAAATTTGAATCTATCCACGAAAAGAAAAATGTGAGTGAAAAAAAACTAAAAAAAAGATCTTTCTAGACAAAAAATAATAATTGATCTTATATCTATAATGTGCACACTTCAATATATTAACAATTATTGTAATAAGAATTCCTTGATGGACTAAATAAAGACAAATAATACGAAATTTACAATATCAAAATGAATTACAAAATGGCAACAATAATATACAAAACTACGTCTACTCACGTCTATAGTCGAACAAGGAAGTCCTTAACAACATTCTACAATTGTTTTTCTTACAAAAATCCCTCTCTCAAAAACGTACAACGCAGACGTACATACATCAATACGACAATATTCAATAGAATCCGCATTAAATCTACAAACTTAACACTAACTAAAATTAAAAATGATTCAATAAACTCTTTAACTAAACTTATACCAAACAAAATATAATTATTGTGAAAAATTATCGGTAAAAAACAACAGCTGTTTAAGCAAGGAAACCAACCAAAACAAGCAAACTATGCGACTTGAAATACACTCGCGAAAAGGGTTGTCTAACCACAGCAGTACGGTTTTTTCAGTGATGGACCTGTGTCTGCTTATTTTAATAACAGAAAACAACGAGCGATATCCCATGATTTTGATAAATCAATCCTTCATTATGCACGACAACGTGCTTCTGTCTAATTACTGCATCCCTACATGAATTCATATACATGCGCCAACAGGTCGAGGTTTATTATAGATATACATTACAATACAACACGTAGTTGCATTTTATATATTTCCGAATCAATGAACACAAATATTATCTACGATAATTTGATATGTGTAGGCACCTGAATTCCGGTTATAATAATCATTTTTGCAATAACAATTTAAACGCATATGTTTATCAAATAATAATAATAATAATTGAACTATTGTGATAAATATAACTATACATAACAAAAATGCGGATGTTATGGAAATAAATTTTATGTATTATAGTTTAACTATCAAAAGCATTTAATATCCAGATAAACATAAAAACATAGTTATATCACAAATCAAAATTAAAAAAGCATAAATATATACCAAATAGTTAACAAAAATAAAATACTGTAAAAAATTAAATAGAAATTCTCAAATAAATAATAAAATGGAGAATAAAATAAAAAACAAATATTCTAATGTAACTATATTAGGAAATTGCTACAAAAAGTTGCAGCTTCTTTTAATATTGAATAGCTGTAACAAACTGCTAACGGTTGTTATCTGTTACAAAATAGCAATTTGCTTCGTACACGGAAAAAAAATCTCTTGGAAAAATATACAACAATGTTGCAGAGAAAATATTATGGCAGTAATTAGCATAATTATGTAAGTTTATCACAGATTTTTGTTAATTATTACATGTTGTTTTCGCAAATAATACTTTAAAATTGTGGTTAAACTTTTGTTGTATAATTTCACACAACTGTGGCAATTTTTGACACAAAACTTCCTATTTTTTCGATATTTTTGTTTCTAAATAAGTGGTCTAATTCAAATACACCAATGGCGAATTAGAATGGCAAAACAATGAGATACTGCAGTCGTCAGAGGGCGTTATTCGAGTACAGCGCCATCGAATTTTTAACGGATAGTCAGTTTATAATGTTTATATCATAGTTTACACGGCCATTTGAGCATTTTGAGCTGTTGACGTGGTTTATGCACCTATTAGATATATCTAATTTCGGAGCGATGGAGGAGTTTGTTGTAATCAAAGTGCAACAGTGGAACCTGGAAAAAACTACTGGATGTGTTAGGAGGTAAGACAAATTGAAAGTTTAATATTATAGCATGGCATAAGTAGGCACATATAGGTATCGGCAATATATGTAAACATATTTGTCTTAACTGAAAACGATATAAATTTAATTTAATCCAACAATAAGTAAATATTTTTACTAGTGGCTGTATCTTGCTGGGTGTGTAACTTATAGTGGGTGATGGTTCAAATTTTACTAACAATACTTCTTAAGAATAACTAAGAGTATAATTTCTACGCTATTTCAAATTGCTTATGATAGAGAACACATTCCTGTTATCTAATTTAAACTCATTTTTGTATTAGATAACGATGTAAATGAAGAATGCTTCAAGAATTTAACTTCAGATGACAGTAAGGAGCTTCTCTTGTATTGGGTGTTCGAAAACTAATCGAGGCCAAGTTCAAGGAATACTTTTCAATTGTACAGGTATTTTCTGAACTCTATAAGTAAACACAGTTTAGGTCATCAAATCGTCAATAGAGTCATGTAATATGCGCCTGCACATCATACCACGAGTTATTGCTGATTTGCTGATTGCTAAATGGTGTGTTGATGGAGTTTTTTTTTTTTTTCGCATAATGTATAACAAATATATTTACATGTCATATGTTTATCACAATGTTATATTTTAATATTATATTATTGATACATGAATAAAATTTTGCATTTAAATGCGTTATTATTGATACAACACCTAGTACTCTTTACTACAAAGTTGTAGTGTTGTCTGAAATAATACTGTTGTATGTTTTCACACAGAAGTGTAGTAAATAGTAAGAAAAATTTATATTAAACTTTACTTCCTAATGAGGTGATTTTTCGTACAATATCTGTAACTAAAATGTACACACTATTGTGTCAACGCTTGGAATAGATTTTTCAGTAATTTTTACAACAATATTGTATTTAATAGAAATACAATCCGTTAACAAAGCCATCGTTTGCGGTCGACTGGCTCGTGTACGATTGAATGAATAGATAGTCCTCTGTAAGCGAAATGTCGGAAATTGGCCTAATGAAAAGACAAACGATTCGAAACAGACAAACCGCAAATAACGTAGTCAAGACATCAAAAGGATTAACACGATCATGCGTTTGTGGAGATTCTAGAAGCGAGTACTACCTCGGGGTCGACCATTACTAATCCGGAATTATTTACTGAGAATCATTTAAGCGTTTCCGGTTAACGTTAATTCTCACAGTTAAAATCTGTTATAGGGAATAGACTGGACGAAGGATAGAAATCATGGAGGATTGGAATTGCCGTTTGATTAATATTATATACCGTGGGGTGCGTATAACGGGATATGGGGTCGATCATAAACCGACAGCTTACGCGTTTTAGTGGGATAATATTACTTAATTAAAGGAGATTTGGTTCTGTTAATGTAGATCTTTGTAGCGTTATAAGCGCCGTATGAACGTCAATTAATTAACGCCGTATAACTAAAACGGACGTGTTGATTATGGGAGTTCTCGAAACTTTATATCACGAGGGTCCGCCTGTTCAAAGTTTTGAGCTGGATGTAACGATTCGTGTTTAACGAAGATGTTTAAAGTGTGTAGCTGCTTGGGTTCGTTCAAGAGATTCCATGCCTGTGTCCGCCCGAGATTGAAAGATTTTAATAATACTATCTATATATACAGAGAAAACGTTTAAACTCCAACAATCTCGTAAGGAATTTATTCATCAGCCGGATTTCTTTTTTGGAATGTTACAGTTGCCTAAAAGCAATGTTATTAATAACATTAATAATTTTCATGAAATAAAATGTCTAAAGTGCGGATCATAAAATCAATTACAGCTATATTGTGCGTACACTGTAAAAAAAGTTGCAGTAAAATTACATGTAAAATCGTTGGTAACAAAGTTGCCTACAATTTTACAGGTAAATTTGCTTCATAAGGTAAAATTTCTACCATCTAGTAAATTTCACATGCTGATGTGTTTTTCAAAGATTGTACTGTAAAATTCATATGTGATATTTATATGAACTCTATATTTACCGAACACTGAAGTCATTTTCATATGTATTTTTATAAAGAGAGCAAGCAACTTACCTAATTCTTTTATAGCACCTAATAGGTCATGCTGAATTGCTCAACCAGGGATCAAGAATGAACACGCTTACGCGAAACCTACGATTGTTTGTGACGCACCACTATTACATTACCGCGTGATATCATTGAGCCAATAATAAGTGCGACAAACGAATAGAATTACCTACGCGCACAGATAAATAATCCAATAACCAATCACATTGCGGCGTATGAATTTCGTGTTTTCCATGATATTTATAGTTTTACCCGAAAATTCAAGTAAAAACAAATTTTGAGAGTAAATACAAAATTGTACATGTTTTTTCCTGTATTTTCCTTTTGAATTTTTGTTACATGTTAAACTTATATGAAAAAGCTATAAATTTTACCGAAATTTCTTTTTCCATGTTAAATATCCTAGACAAAACATGTAAAACAAAATTTACATGATTTATTGTGGTAAATTCACAACGTTATTACATGTAATATTCCTGATTTACCATGGCAAAATTACTGTATTTTTTTACAGTGTAGATGGAATTCCAATTTGATCAAATCATTCATTATCTTTGAGTTATTTTTGCGATGTAAATACGAAAATGTTTCCTTACCAATCATAATGAAGTTAATTACACTATGACTTTTTAATAATTGTGTTCTGAGATAAATTCACGTAGTAAATACTTAGACAGGACAGTATTAATGATTTTGTAGGCAATAAGTAATACAATAATCAAATCAATAATAAGTTCACAATTGTTTGTAGGATCAATTTTGTTTGAAGTAGTAAGGCAATTGTGTTAAAATTTAAATACTTTTAGAAGCAGCAAAAGTTAATAGTATATTACAGGAAAAACTTGGTTGCTTTTACTGGTATTAATATAAATCGAAAATCAGGGAAATAGTGGATTTTGGGCTTTATTTAATTGAAACACATTTTATTCATCGACCTTTCAATGTTTATTGTCTTTTTCGAGATGTTAAAAGCCTACAAGGTTGAAGAACCACGAAACTTTTTTTAATTAGTAATATAATTATATAAAAAACTTACGTGATTAGTACAGAGTGAGTAACCGGATGTGACTACTGCGTAACCACAAATGTCACTGTGTTCGCAGAGGAATCACAAACCAGTCAGACGCGATTCGATTGGCTCAAAGACATCCGAAAGAGTTTTCTGACTGATTTCATAGTATATGATTGGCTCTAACTAGTTTTTGTGATTCCTCTGCGAACATAGCTATTGTTTTACTATTTGCTGTCCTACTTATTGTTTACGTTTTGTCATCTGATATTTAACGTGTTTGAAAGCGCTAGTTTTTACGTTTCCTGCGATTTTACATAAATAGCCAAAATTATCGTACCTGTCCTACAGAAAACTCTTACGTTGAGAAAGAAATGACATTACATCCCATTAAAACTGGTGTGTCGATTGTAATGTCACGCAGACGCATTATGACACCGATATTTTTTGAGAATACGGTTAATGTTGCTTGTTATAGACACAATATTTTAGAACCATTTTCCACCCAAACAGTTACGTTCCATAGATAATTACGTTCAATAGGTATATGTGAAAAGCCATTGTTGTAAAGATGGCGCCTCTCCCATATCACTCAAGCACGGTTATAAATAGTTGATTTGGTGCATTTTCCGGAAAAAACATTGTATACCGGCAAAGGCGCGTTTGCAAACGTAACGCAAAATTCTATTGAAGATTTACTGTTGCATTTATTTAGGCTGCTTTTATGTATAGGTTATGTCAGCATTGTAGTAACACTTTATTGAATAGTGAAATTTTGTGGTAAGGTTTGGTATTAAATTTGATTAAGGATTAAAAGAGCTGTCGTAACAGATAAGGTAAGTAACGCAGTAGCCTCAATTAAATATTTAGTAAAGTGAAGCACAATATATATTTTACTTAAAACAAAAATATTTTTAATTTCTTTTTCTCTTGGTTTTTAGGTGGTAAATATTGAAAACATGAATGAGTACTACAACGTTTCGTTTTATTGCAAAGCTTTTTCAAGTAAATAAATATAAATGTAAAAAGTGTAAATTATAATAATTAAGGAATAATTTATTGTATGTTATATATTATTTATATGTAGTACTCATTCATGTTTTCAATATTTACGACCTAAAAACCAAGAGAAAAAGAAATTAAAAATTATATACATGGTCAAGAATTGAAGCTTTAAAACAAAAATATTGTTACTATAAAAAATATATATTTCAAATAAGCAAATAAATCTAATATTTTCAACAAAATGTTTTTATTCTTATGTGTGTTATTTCTATTTCAGTAAATAAAATTATTTTGTTCGAAGTTAATATTCCATTTAATTAATTTTACAAAATTTTATTTGAATTAAACATATATATCTCATTATTTCAATGAAATAATTAGTTATTTTAAGTATTATCACATACATTTGACCCAACAAAACTTAAAGATGTTGGTAAAACAAACAAATTTTATTAAAAAAATTATTTGCTTCGTCCAACAATATATTTGTTTCCCCGCATATTTAAACAAAAATGTTAGTCAACCAAATGGGTTTTTCAATGTATATTAAAACCATATAAAATTACTATAGCATATGAAAATAGCAATAGTTTAAAATGTTGTTTCACTAAACTAAAATCAAAAATTCAATTTGAAAAAAGGTTTCACTTAATTTATTGTATTCCTTATTGTTGTGATTGTGACGGAGTATACATAGAACAAACGAAACACTACCTAAAACATAGGATAGAAAATCATAAGTACTCCACTAGTATGACAGCTATAAAAAAAAAAAACATGAAATTGATAACTATCATACAGTTAACTTCAACAAAACGCAAGTTTTAATTAAAGAAAGAAACTATTATGCACGAATTATTTTAGAAATGATTTATATTTTAAAAAAAGAACAAAATTCAGAACAGACCAGATTATTTATCAAAAATTTACTCATACTTATTTTAAATTAACACAACTTTTATATACTACCTTGTGTATCACTCGCCTACATGCGGATATTTAACTTAGCAAAAATTTTAACAAAAAAAATTGTCTTGTTTTACACGTTATTGCTGATATAAAAAGGCATACTTTTCAATAACCTTACGGTTAGGTATGTTATATGTTTGTTTTCATACATACATGTATTGTGTATTAGTCTTTTATAAAATTTTATTTTTTCTTAATAATGACAAAACAACATCACCTTGTTGTTAAAAATAATGTAATAATAAATTAAAAGTCATTTATACGTAAAAAATTTAAATACTATCACGTAAGTACTTTTTACATAATTAAATTTAATAATTATAAAAAGTTTATGTTCTTCAATTTTGTAAGTTTTAAAACATCTCGAAAAAAAAACAACAAATATAACATCAATGTTTCTTCTAAATAAAGCCAAAAAATCCACTATTTCTTTGATTTTGGATATGCACTTATACTATATTTGGTTAAATAATAAACTACAACAATTAGTAGTTAGTATTTACAATTCTTTTTTAAATCAGTCAGTTAATTAAAGTATCCTTATGCAGTTTTTGAACTTTTTTCTTTGCCTTAACAGAATGGTAGGGTGCAATATATATTACAATAATGCAATTTGCTTGTAAAAAGCGTAGAAAATTCCTATCCATTAATTTCTTTAAAATCGGAAAAAAATCAGTGTGAAAGTGTGAATATCAAGCTAGAATAAGAACTATTTTCAGTGAAATATGCTAAACAAAGCACTAATGTAGGGAGGAACACACAAAACAACTACACACGCCTAAAAGCAATGAAGGAATTTTACAACTGGCATTACAATCAGCGATCAGTAATGTTTCAATTAATCATAAACATTTTTTTTTCGTCGCATGTAATCTTGCCTTAAGTATTAGCCAATAGCAAACGTAAAAAATATAATCTTTTCCAACACTATGCTCTTATCGTAAATCCACAGTAATAAGTTCTTTCCTATAGCTGTGTATGACGTACCAACATTACTTGGTAAATTCAACCTTCTGTCTGGAATGTCAATGTCAAAGTTAAACAATGTAAAAAATGAATACACACTCGCCAAAAATAAAAAAAAAAATATTCGAGAAATGCTCCCAAGAATGTAGTCGACTATTTATATAATTTATATTGCGGATATTTTTTTGACGAGCTCATCTGGTTTTTGCGCTAAATGTTTAACGATCCTCAGAACTTATGTTCTGCTTATGCACAGCATATGTTGTCCACGAGTACTTTGGGATCTTTTGTGTGTACGGTTGGCTGGGTTATAGAGGCAAATGAAGTATCGTGTGTGCGTTCAACTTACAATTATTTTTTTATTGAGGCTGCTGTTGCTGTTACAGTATAATATATGTGTGCTATGTTGAAACTAATTTTGTGTACAGCTTTATTTGTATGTTAAAAAATGTGTGTGAATTCGAGTAAAAAATCGAGAAGTTAGCAAATAAGTAATAAATTATTTCCCTCCAGAGAATATAGTTGCTGTAGCAATATTGTCCTAAATAGTTTTTTTTTTTTTTATGACATTGCGATAATCTTAAACAGATCGACCTTAAATATGTGTAATCCACGCTTTCCATCTATTAAGTAATAAAACGTATGTATCCTATCATATTTATTATTTCCGATAATCTTCATGAAGGTCCTACCATATTTTTTCCTTATCTTATCGTGGTCGATGTAACGGGAGCAACACATGATTTCGTTTTTGTTTTTTTGCCGCAAACAAACTCTCGCTGTAAATATAAAAGAAACGCCGGCTTATAAAATTACCGTTAATATTTTATTTTTTAGTATGTACATAATTAGAAAGATGAAAGGAATGTGACGTAATGGAACGGTATTCTGGAATGGAAAATTCTGTATTTGAAAATGTAAGATGGTGTAATAACAGCATTAAGTTTTGATAAATTATTATATGATGACAATGACTTTATATGGGTTTTGCTAGCTAAAGCAGAATACAATGAGTAAGGACAACTAATGAGTCATCGGGGTCCGAATTTCTAAGCCTAACTCATAGACAAGAATATAACTATTAGAAAGAGTTTAGACCATGGCGCATTCGCGAACTTTCAGATTGTGTAGAAACCGCCATTTTGATGTATAGATCAGCTGTTGTTGTAGTAGTTTTGTTTGGGAGGTTTATAAAACGCATTGTTTTTAAGGTTATTCGTGTTTATATTTTCGTATTATTTAAGCATTTCATATTTATACTATTATTTCGATTAAAGTTGTTTAGTAATTAGTAGTTTATTAAAGTGTAGTTGAATTATTGAATAATACGTTGTTAGTAAATAATTTATTTCGTTGGACCATTTTTTAAAATATTTTAAGAGAGTTTAAGTGTTAAGAGAACCAAGAACATTTAGTGAAGTGTGTGGTATTATTACTGTGATAATTAGATGTGAATTAGCGTTTATGTTGTAGAATGTCTTGCTGTGTACCGGGATGTAAAAGCATCCATAGATTGGTATCCCCTGATGACAACATCAGTTTCCATCAGTAAGAGCCAACTATAATCTACTTGTTATGGATATGTGCTATAACTTGATTGCATTCTCCTTTGTGAAGAGTGCTTGTTACAGTTAACGTCTGCTGCAAAGGATCTGAGAGAAAATAAATATACACTGTCGCAATGAAAGAATAAAGGTATTTCTGCACTGTTGGCACAAAACATAGACATGACATGTATTGTATTTCAGATGGATTAATAGTCAGCTAATCTCAGAGATTAAGAATATGTATTGGTAATTTCAGCATATCGCAGACAGTTCCTTGAAGAACATCCGATCTTATCAACAAAAGTGATCATCGAGTGTTATTGTAAAATAGGGCTTCATAGTTTGGTGAAATTAACACAAGAACTGTAAGTCGAATTAGTAAGAAAAAAATTAAACAAACTTATATTGTTTAGCCACCAATAAAGAAATGTCATATGACATAATGTGTATTTACTATACCCCAGAAATATGAAATAACCTAAAACTTCAAATTCCAAGTATTATGTATTAGCTTATACATTTGAATAAATAAAAATGCATTAAATATCAATGTACATAATGTCTTTCTAGCAGTAAAAAATACAATTTCCTGTATGTATATAGTAAAATACTAGTGTCAAAAAGAAGTATAAGCATTTTATTTATTTTTTTATTTTAAAATATTACCCTTACGTCCTTGTTTTATCTTTAAATTGTTTTTTCACGACCCTGTCATACATCAAAATGGCGGCCTCTATGTGATCTGAACACTGCGCATCTCTAAGTTCTATCTATATATTTATCCTTGTCTATGGCCTAACTTCACTTCAAACAACAGCTTCCCAATATGGCGGTTTGTTATTGTTTACATTGGTACCTACAAAAATTAGTTTACTCATCCATTTAATTTACATGATACTTATTTTATTTATTTATTTTACCTACTTTATTAGTTTTAAATTACCCCTGCAGTTTTAAAAACAATTAATGAACCCTCATGAGGTGCATTGCGTAAAAGGTAAGGTTAGGGGCCCTAACATTTATATCATATATATGATATATGATACGATGATATGATATATACTTTGTTATATATTATATTGTTAGGTTTCAGTGAAATAACCGTGAAAGAAGACGCCAATGGGCAATAGTGCTATTGTGCCATTCCCTCTTGCACGATAAAATCTGATGTTAACTGTAGTCGCAGTTTCTTTGGATTTTCGAATGAACCTATTATATACAACAGGACAAGAATTAAGACAGTGCATGGATAAGAACTATTGTCGTTGTGCAGAGGTTCCTAGGTCATATTAAATCAATTTATTTGTTAGATACTCATTTTAAACTATATCACTATTTATCACAATAACTAACTCAATGCATTTTATGTTCACTTTTTAAAATAATGTGAGTTTGATATATGAACTGTATTATACTAGTGTAAATTTTAATCAATTATCACTTAATCAAACATTATTTTAATAATATCGTGTTTTTTTTTTTATTACTATAACCTGTTCAGAAATATTTGCGATAAAATCGCAATAAAAACACCATAAATTTGTGGATTTTTCTAATCTATTTTCCTACTTCCCTTACTTCTATATACTGTGGCTTAAAGTATCTGTTTATTCATATAATGTAAATATTTTCGTTCAGGCTTTCATTTAACTATTTGGAATAAGAATTCACCATATAGCTAAGTAACAGGAGCGAGTGGGATCATAACACCATCTTGAACTTGAATAGAAATGCCATGAAATGGTATACTGAGGGCTCCAAAACGGCAGAAGGAACTGGAATAAGAATATATGGGCCTAGAACTACATATTTCGAAAGCTTGGGAAAACACCCGAGTATATTTCAGGCGGAAATACACACTATTGGAAGATGTGTTCAGTTCAATATGGATAGGAACTATCGGAAGCAGGAGGTTATCATCATGTCTGATAGTCGAGCAGCCATCAAGGCGCTGAGCTCATATGAAATCAGCTCCAAGATGGTCTGGGAATGCCTAGGGAAACTAAATGAACTAGGCAAAAGAAATAAAGTAACCCTCCTGCGGGTTCCGGGTCACACAGGAGTGGAAGGAAACGAAATAACGGATAACCTCGCAAAAAAGGGGCTGGAATGCCTTTTGTAGGGCCTGAACCCTTTTGCGGGTTAAGTAGCAGTACAATACTGAAGAAACTAAAAATAGAAATGGAGCAGAGAAAATCTAGTTACTGGGAAAATCTCCAGGGAATTAGGCAAAGTAAAATTCTTCTGGGAACTTATAACCAGAAGAGGTTACTACAATCATTACTAATACAACCATCCGCAGGTAAACCGCGTACATTCTGTATATTTAAATGAATATTCGAATTGCCAAACCGGAAAACTTATAATCAGCACTCATTTCCAATAATTCGACGGATATTTCATTCCGGTATACCCACCAACAGTTTTACGATTTCAACAGGCATTTATTTAATCGCATAATATAGATAATTACAGCCTTAATCAAATAAATTCCATTTTCAAGCACCAGCGTGTAAGAATGTGTTTATTATCATGCTACTCTTGCGAGAGAACAAAATGCGCTATTGTACGGATTTAACAACTATGATAACACGGTAAATAGCACATTTCAGGATTATCTTTGCATTAGACTTTGTTCTCATTTAAATTTTTATTTGAATGAAATGTGATTTATGAGAAACCTTTGCATGTTTCTTAGTGTTTTACAAGCGTTGCGTTTCTGATTAATTACTGTACCGTATTTCTATGAATCTCTTGGCAATTAATTATGTAAAAAAAAACAATTAAGTACAATACGATTACATTTTTATATGCATTAATACATATATACTTATGTATATTTTATTTTAGGATTGTGACAGCAAAATGTCAATCTAATTTAAATGAATGTCACATTGACAAGTACCAAAGTTAAAATCACTCAAAATCATTCTAAAGCACATGTTTGCTTCGTTAAAAACCGACCTATTAAGGTTTTTAAAGTTGTATTTCACATCTTATTAGTTATTTCAGTTGTATAATTATTTAGTTAATAGTTTTGTAGTATTTAGTTTTGATTATATACACCAGGTTGTAATCAACTGTGTCCTCCATTACTATCATTTTGATGTGTCAAGAAAGTAATTCTCATGTTCTCAAACGCCTGCAGATGTCGCTACTTACCGGAATCTGTTGTAACATTCAATTCAATATAAGTTTGGATGATTCGATAGGCCGTATAAAGCAAACTATCTAAGTTATAAGCAGGTCGTGATCTGATAATTTGATTGGGTCGAATGTACTAATGTCATCCATCAATAATGTTACATACATATAAGACGTACAGTTTCATCATGTCAATATCACTTACTTTCTGCCCTACCTCTTGTACCAGCAGATAAAGTATTGCTACCACCACTTCATATTAAATTGGGTCTTTTCAAAAATTTTGTAAAAGTGTTTTCTGTAGATGGACCATCTTTTACTACTTTAAGATCTACATTTCCACGACTCAGTGCTAGCAAAGTTAAAGAAGGTATTGTATACAAATAAAATAAATGATTTTAAAAAATGAATTTACAATATTTTTTTCTAATTTTACAGGTATATTAATGGTCCAGACATTAGAAGATTGATGAAAAATAATGATTTTGATAATTCTTTGGATCAAAATCAATTAATTGCATGGAATGCAATTAAAGACGTAATCGAAAATGTTCTTGGTAAAAAACGAGAAGCAGATAGTGCACAAAGAGTTAAACGTCTCTTGAAAGCCTTTGAGGAACTTGGTGTGAATATGTCATTAAAAATTCATTTTCTCCATCACCATATGGATTGGTTTGAAAACCAACTATCCACCGAATCTGATGAGCAAGGTGAACATTTTCACCAAGTAGCTTTAACCATGGAAACTAGGTACAGAGGAAAGAAACTAGATTCTATGTTAGGTGATTTATGCTGGTGGTTAAAGAGAACAACCGATGAAGAGGATACTGACGAAGAGCAAGAACCAGAAACATACAGAGATCCACAGCCTACTACTTCTGGAGCTTTTGCTACTTCAAACATGCAAATTGACAGTGATAGTGATGATGATTAAGCGGATCCAAAATGAGATCCAAATAAGATATAATAAGATATAATACTTTAAAATAAAAAAGTTATTTTTGTAAGCACCATTTGTATGACAGCGCCATCTAGCGTCAGTTTTAGGTAAAAATAAATATCGAAAATGAATTCCTCGACCCCAAAAACAGTAAGATACCACAACTTTCCAGGATAATAAAAATAAAAAAGCATTATTTTATCAAATTTTCAATGACCTTTCCTTGTTAGACAGCGTTCCAAAATCAACAACTTCAAATGCGTGTAAAAAAAATCTCGCACTGAACTAAAAAAAACCCTTCAAGGTTTTGTTATGGATAATGTCAACTTTCATTTGCAATTGGTCCCATCCCATTCCCATTCGGAAAGTTCGATTTTGTATCACTGTGTAATTTGAATGCAATTGGAAATTGCCGATAATAAACCATAGCAAATAAATTACCCCAATTTAAATTGCTAACATTTATAAAACAATGGCGATAATTATTTAAAATTGAAAAGTAACCTCAAAGTTATCACAACTGAGCGTGGAATCCTATGCATATCTGTAGCGTCTGTAAGCATCTAAAATATATGCTTACAGATTTGCCCATAACCTTATAGCCGCTACAAATGTGCATAGACTTCCACCCTAAAACACATAAAATATTCTTAAAGTGTTTAAAATTGCTTAAAAGCTGCATTATATTTTGTTGGCGGGAGGTAAGTAATTGATTAATACCTGGGTACAAGAAGCTGCTTTATTTCATATCCGGATCCATATTCCTTGGATCCCAAATATCACATAGAGTCTACAAAGTGGTCCTATCCTCAGGAAAAATTGTCGTCCAAATGTCAAAAAATTATTACTAGTAAAAGAGCGTTTTGAAACGATATTAGTACTGAATCGAAGTGTTTTAGATACAAATTTTGTGGAACTTAGGATATTATGTAATATATCTCCTTTCATAGCCAAGTAAAGAAAGCTAAATTTGATTTTAGTAGCTGTTGATTCGCTTCGATTGTTCTTCAAGTAATCTCGAGATTAGGCCACCAATGGATATTTAAACTGAGGCTAAAACGGATATTAAATGACTGTTATTCGTCCCAGAAGGAAGGAAATAATCAAGCTAAATAAAAGGGAAATAACATACAAAATTAAATTCTAAAAATGGCAATTTGCCTGTGGGAGATTTGAATTTACGATAAAATACAGGTAATAATATTAATATTGTTATAATCCTATACTGATTGTAAATAAAAAATTAAATCTGATTAGTAGATTATGCAACCAGTCATGCACTTTGTTGTGGACAGAATTCCAATAACATTTTCTATGCTTTAGAATCGTTTTAAATGAGCACGAATTTAACTAAATTAGCTTAAATAACGATTAAAAACGCCATAGCAATATATATATATATATATATCTGGATTATATACAGCGGTCATGACGCGCACAATACTCACACACGTCAGTATTCGTACGCACAATAGCGAGAACGCGTACGCAGCAGTGGAAGAAACGCCGCCGTTTCCTGAATATAAATTACTTTATTCCTTTTATAACTTTCTGAGAATACCTGTGAAAAATGGTCTTCTGACCTGTTTTAAGGAGAGGACGGTGAATAGTCACTTTTACGAGCAGGTCCTCTACCGTCTGGCCCGGCCCAGGGGATCTGACCTAGGGATCCGCGGTACATACCAATTTTTGTGTGCTAGTGAACGGTATTGAGTCGGTTGATCCGTTTTGGCTCGGTATTTTTTGGGACAGGCAGGGTGTTAGAAGAAATCGAAGGGGGAGGGTTAAAATAAAAAGTGATAGATGTTTTTTTATTCGATGAGGTGTGTGTGAAAATTTTTAGATTTTTAAACGAATTAAACTTCCGATCCTCATTAGTGTAGTGTAAAAGATTTGTGAGAATTTCTAGTAAAACTAAAAAAAATAAAATATTTATAGATGACTTAAGAAATAAATTGAATAAATAAACTCGTACGCAATTAAGCAGATAAGACACTCTCCTAATGATAGATTATATGTATACATACGAGTTGGGAATTCAGAAATAAAAAATCGACCTTGATAATTCGTCAAAATACAATATATAAATATACACACACATCAGTCGGAATATTAATATTAAAAATCTCTTGATTTTTGATCTCTTATAATTTTTATTACCAAAAAAAAAATGCAATAACATGACATGTGTTTAAAAGACTACTTATAAAGTTACAAAAGAGTTTATTGATACACAGAAATGCACAAACGTTTCTATTTATTTCTAAAGCCCAGGATTTTCTTGCACGTTTATATGAAGGTATACACGGTAATCTGCACTGAGAGAAATATCCTTTTCATTTAAAAGGAATAGCATTAAACCAAAAGTTTTTGCGTTTTCTATATGGCCAACATGATTTGGTGTGTCCTTGAAAAGAAATATAATTTTAAATTCACGCATTTCTTCGGAAATAATATATTTTTCGTTGAAACAGTTGCTTCTTTTAAGTGAAAGATATTGTTAGTTGATTCAAGTGATTTGCCGTTATGTTGTAAATCCTAGTAGTATTGGGGGAGTTGGTCGCAGTGACCTTCTTAGCACTTTAGTGTACCGCTAAAGAAATCGAAATTAGTATGGTACGATCGTAGTTTCCATCCTATTTAGTGCGAAGTATTATCTGTTACTGGAATGAAATAGGAGATGTGCCATCTATGTCACAATTTCTGTACTACACATATTATATCTGCTCATCTGCAGTACTATATGGAGAAAAAACTGCTATACGAAAATAAAATCCGATATTTATTTTTACTTCCATGTAAATATTTAGTTAAATTAATAAATACTGCGCTAGCTTCAAATAAATCTACTAACCAATTTGTTTGATTGAATACAGGAATATTTTAAATATTCCTAAATCAAGTAATAATTTAGTAACTGTAACCAAATGCATGAAAAATGGTTGAAAACAACAAGATCGTTTTTCCCGTGTATAACAGATTTAAAACCTTCAAAGACTGCTATAAAGTTCCTTGGCTTATAAGTAAATCAGCATTAACTATAAAGATTCCAATTATTTCTGAAATTTCTTTAACCTTGCGCGAAAAATATTCGCTTTTGTTCATTATTGTTTGTGTATCTGAGACTTATGCACTTGGGAACATGAATAAAACTAAAATACTTCCGCGTAAAAAAAGCACTAAGTTTGAATACAGGTGCTTGCATTTTCCGTTAAAAGGCAAAAGTTTTAAATCAATTTCAAAAACTGCACGCTACTTTCAATTAAAATAAACACTTTTCTGAAGAAAGGTATTCTTTTCGTTGAACATCATAAAAACCAAAAGTTATAAAACTTTTCGTTTAATACGATCTCTTTTCTCAGTGTATAATGATTAATCGGGCGGTGAACGAAAGTTTTTTGGTAGTTGTCGTTAAGAATAAGAAGATTGGAAGGAAAAAGGTAAAAATGGGTACTCCGATTCTATATTGCAAAGAGTTTGGAAGATATTACGATAAATTAAGAGCGCGATATGTTAAAATTGTTAAATCACAAACAGTTAAAGGTGACGCATAAACTTAAGCAAAAAAAACCTTATTTATATTAAATTAGTTATTTGTTAAAATTTAAAATGATAATTAGATCTTTTGGTTTTGTTGTTTGGTTCTTAAGCGAAAATATTTTTTACAGAATTATGAGTTGCTGAAAAACTTCATTTAAAACTTGATTTTCATTAATGAAATTAACAAAAAAAAAACCAAAAACCCAAACATCATCACATTTTTTTTTATCAAAATTGCTAAACATGATCGAATTAATTAATATTATTTAAATAATCAGATTATTCATGACGCGAAATTCTTATCAAATTATTTCTAATATTATATGGAAAACTCCTTTGTTTTTCAATAATACATTTCGGATGCCAGAAAGAGCATCTCCAGTTTTCTAAATTTAGGTTTGACGTTTTTGAAAGAACGTCGTTTGGATTTACCGTTTTTCCAGTACTCTACAGCTCTAGTTTTGTAATCTAGGTTAACAACACTTCCGTCTTCTTCAAAAAATGCATGCCATAACTTCATAATTGGCTTTTTCATTTCCTTCTCCATTTGCCGATTTTTCCACAAATTGCACTTCGTGTGATTTTGCTAATATTCCAAGTTCTAATCTCGTTACATCTTCAAAGGCAAACATGCTGGTATCGCATTACTGTGAAATAGGCTACTTGAAACGTAATAAATATATGTATCCAAACGTTTATGTGCCTTTTCGAAGGTTCGTATTTAATTATATATCTAATATATCTTGATATATTAGATATATAAAATATATATCGATACTAAATATATAATTAACATGCTGGTATCGCATTACTGTGAAATTGGCTACGTGAAACGTAATAAATATATGTATCCAAACGTTTATGTGCCTTTTCGAAAGTTCGTATTTAATTATATATCTAATATATCTTGATATGGATTAGAATGTTTTTTAATTTTAATAAATATAGCTCCATAAATGTGCACTGCTGCATGGTCTGAGTGCCAAAAGTCGTAGAGCGTAGGTTCGCAACCTTTTATGGACTGCAGTCCCCTTTACATAATATTAACTATTTAAACGAATTTTATATGTCTGTCTATTATCTATTAATAAAAACAAATTAATTCTCTTTCTCTGTAATCGTGCTACTCGTGGTCGTGGCTGAACATGTTATAATAAAAACATTTAATTCAGACAAAGTGTTATTAACAAAATTATAATTCAACCAACAAATGCAAGACAAAGCTGGAGCACCCCGCACTGGGGCACTGCACAAAGCAAAAACAAGACGATTATTTAAAATTAGTAAAAAATATAATAAAAAAAAACAAAATTCAATAAAACACATAAATATCAATGATTTGGTTGAGGCTGGTGGAGTTTTAACAATTTGTTAATGTCTGGTTTTAATTTAATTAAGATCAGTCCCAAATTACCACGCTCAGTGATCTGCAGTTTATTCCTTTTCGTAGACGGTAAATTAGCTACTGCATTAAACCTACGTTCAACCAAATATAATGAAGGAAACGCAATTAAACATTTCTGTATTATTTCCCACAATCCATGGTGGAGAGCTGATATTGATTTTTGGAGCCAGAACTCTTGGTATCCATTTCTGAATTTTACATTTAATTCTTCATTAATTGTGAGTTCTACGAGTTTTTCTTCTAAATTTGATGATTCTGCTTTATTTGCATTTGCGAAAGGGTCTAAAACCCACCAAGCTGGGTTCATATTCATATTTATAATATCCTAGAATCGCTCTGTAAAATCAGCATGAAGAGCGTCCAAGTGTTGGCAGTAAGTAGAATTTCCTGTTTTACCGTAATGCTGCTAATGTTCGGAAAGTGGCTGTATCATTTCTTCTAGATTTCGTTTGAATAGAAGAAGCTTTCCCACAAAAGCCGCTATGACGTTTTTTGTTTTTATTAAATTCAACTCATCACCTTGCAATTGTCACAAACGAAGAAAGAAGAGAAGAAGATAACCTCAAATTGTCACATTCATTATTATTTACCTGATGCTAATGTAACCAACTTAGAACCAGTAAATGTTTAACCACTTAATGCAAGCATTTATTACAAATTTCCGGTCAAAAATGAGGCGTATATATATATATATATACTTATAAAAAAAATTCTGGCTTAGTAGCGTAGTGTCAAACGTGAGCAAATGCACTAACTGGTTAATGTATTTATAAACTCACTCGTTTCAATGATTTTTTTTTTTTTCGTGGTTGATAATGTTACTTCAAACATACGGAGGAACACCAAGGATGATTCGATGGTTATAAAAAAATATTAATTTTAACTGTTTTTTGTTTTGTGCGTAAGCCGAAAAAACCAGTATTACTGGATCTTATGCTAATTATTGTGAAATAGATTGTATTTTCTTTGTTTGAATGTATTTGACGCTTTACAGTTGTATGAATGTGCTTATTTATTGATATATAAAATAAATGATGATTCGTTGCTACTTATTTATCCTATTTCTTGTGTTACATTGCACTATGATTGTGTATTGTGTATTACGACTTATATCTATGTATTATGTTGTACACAAAAAGCGGTTACAAAAAGACAGCAACGCCAAATCGTTGAAGGAAGTAATTCAAATTTTAATAGCGCTGAAATTTAAATATTATTAACCCAAACAGTAACATAGATGAAATATATTCCAGACAAGTTCAAATAACAATCGAAAAATGTAATAGTAACCATAAAACATTTATACGAAGCTCTTCGTTTTGCTCACGACTGTACAAAGCTTTTTATACACCGCACTGACAAATCTAGCAGGCGTTCAAGCGGCAGGCAAACACGTACACCGGCCACGCTCGTAGAACAAATCACGAGAACGCGACGTACATATTTCGAAATGTTTTATTTATATTCCCTCACCTACGGCGTTGTCCACGCTCGCTACTAACCTAGGACGAATTCGTGGAAAATTGAGAAAGCCGCGCGTCAAAATAGAATAGGTAAGAGAAGAATTGGAATTCGACTGTCGAACAAACGGCAGTCACTATCTCCCCTTCGATACGCCAATTTAACTAATTTTAAAACGGCAATTGAATAAGGAAGTTGAATGTGGTGAAATTTGCTTCCGAAGAACTATAGTTAGAATTTGTCAAATAAATAACTTATTTATAACATCTAATTTGTTTTCATTGTAATTTTGTTTATGGTGGCAGTATTTTAAATGATTTAATTGTAGTTTAAGAAACTGGGAGAATATTCATCCATTCAATGCCGTTAATATATTACATTATATTATTATTAACCTATTGAAAGATCCAGAATATAAATTATCGAGAAATACGACAAAATATACCCGCATCTCTCTCAATCTACGTTAACAAAAAGGAGGATTTTATATTCTCCACAATCGTTATGATAATTCACTAGAATCCATGCAATAGTTACATTATAAGAAATTTAAAACCCTTGATTGTGTAAAGTTCTTTTTACAGCTTTTCCAAAATAATAACGTGAAATGTTTGCAGCAGAAACGGTCTTCCAGGCAGAGGTATTCGCCCTTGCAGCCTGTGCAGAAATGATTGCAAAAGGGGGCTACATGAGGAGGAAAATTAATATAATGACTGACAGCCAGGCTGTCATTAAGGCAGTCTCAAACCCTGTAACTAGGTCAAAACTAGTTAGGGACTGCAAACAATCCCTCAATGCACTGGCACAAGACATCACGGTATCTCTGATTTGGGTGCTGGGACATGAGGATATAAAGGGCAACGTAATAGCCGATGAACTAGCCAAGGAGGGCTCTAAGAGACACTTCATGGGTCCAGAGCCCGTATGTGGGATTACTAAAGATTCCGCAAGAAGGGAGATCTGGACCTGGTTAGATAAAGAAAGTACAAAGAAATGGAGGTCGACTGAAGGTCAACTCCATACCAAAACGCTGATAGGGGATGGGGATGACACTATCCTCTGAAAAAACATCTATACAACATAGGCCGTGTAAGCGAACCGTGGTGTAGAAGATGCGAACTACAGGAGGAAACGAGTTTACATGTAATCTGCACATGTGAGGAACTAAAGGTACTCAGGCAGAAATATTTCGGGAGAGATCTATTGGAGCCCTCGAAGGTCCTCAAGTTTCCACTGGGCAAGATACTGGGCTTTATAGAGCACACCAAGCTGCTCGAGTGGAAATAAGAGAATCAATAGGGATGGTACAATGTGCACCAAGCTCAAGTGCCCGGACATCAAGTGCCCACCCTAACCTGAATGAATAAAATGAATGAATGAATGTTTGCAGCAGAAATTTTGCTTACAGTAACCCAAGTTGCTACCGTAAACCATTGAAATGATATTTTTTATGTTTAAAAATAAATATTAAGGGGAGAAGAGTTTCACAAATATTTTTCAATATATGTTGAACCAACAACAACTTATTCTAATGTGTTTCTAATCAGATAAAATAAAGTTTTTTTTTGTTTGTTTTTGAATATTCAGGTGACTTTTTCGGCCTAAGTTTTGGTATACAAAACAATAAGTTTTGAGTTTTAACAAAAAATCTAGAATTTATTTGATTAATATTACAATTGGCTTATTTATGGGTATGTATTAATATTAGCTGAAAAATATTTAAAAAAAATCATTGTCTATGAACAAAGAAAACAAATTTCTTCACATCCTTATTTGTCAACTGTAAAAAAATATTAATAAATATGTTTCTTCAAACTTGGCCTTCACCAGACATGTGTATCTTTAATTTGTGGGGTTTAGAAAACATCATTTTAAAACTCACATTGAAAATCCCTAGTGAATATTTATGCGAAAGAGCTTAACACTTTCGTTTTTGTAAATATGCGCTAACTAACTAACGCGTTCGTATAGAAACATTCATGCGTAAAATGTAGGTAATACATACATGTCAAATGATGTTTGCGATATTTTTTAGTGGCTGATTTGCGTTGAGTGCATAACAAACATCTTGAGTTTTTGCATGCCATGCGTTTTCTTGCGATACCTGTATTATCTATTTATATAAGCAACTAAAAATTTGTTTATTAAATTCAATGTGCATGTGCTAAAAGCAGTTACGTAGAGGTTTTAATAATGAGTACCTAAGGAATTTACGAAAATACTAGTTATTATACTAGTAGATATCGGTTGTATTGAAAACAAACGTTTGAAAAGAAATAAAGATTTTTAGCTGTTATTTTCGTGTTGGATTTTCGTTCATCTTGTACAGTAGGTATGTGTATGTTGGGATTTTTTGGAATTAGCAGAGCCAAAATGCCTTAGTAACAGTTATGCAAATAAAACGACAATATGAAAAAAAAAACATGTTTTAGAACGTTGTTTTAAAAACTATGTTTTAAAACGACCCAATAAAATAAATTCAAATAAAATCTTACCGCAAGCCTTCAAAACATTCTTTCACTACCATTTTAAGACATTAACTCCAAGAATCGAAGAACTAATGGTTTCTGTTCAACTTTTTAATTAAAATTATCTCACAGTCGTATTTAAAGGATCTATTCAGATAATCTATAATTATTAAATCATGTTTGTGTTTTATCCAAATTATCTAAATCATACCACTTAATAATTTATAGTATCTAGATAATATAAGCAATTCGTCCACCAAGTCTAATATCCCCAACAATTGATATTACTGTTTACTACTGTACTAATACTTGTACAGGAATTGTAGTACACTGTCCATTCATCCCATTTATCAATGCCGAGCTGAGAAGTTAAAGAAACGGTTAAAAGTACATATATTGATTGTGAAATCCAAAGTACGGCATAATTATACCAATGTATATATATTTAACTTGATTAACGTAGTCATTGAAACCCGTTGCATTTTCTTCTAGAAATAACCAAGTCACATAACACAACCGTAACAAAAGGTTTAATTATCGTATTAAGGTTGTTATTGTTACAGAACTCCTTGAAGGTTAACATATATGTTTCTACTTACTGTCCAGATTAATTTTGATAGTGCATATAACTGTTTGCATGCATTTGTGATGAGCAATATAAAAGCTACATATGATCTCTTTATTTCACAAAAGCTATATACAGCATACAAACATAAAGACAAGAAATTGTACACTTGTCAAATCCTAAGCAGACGTTCAGATAAGCAACAATATTGTGAACAAAGGATTTAAGCGCAGGAAGTCTTTTAAACCCTAATCTTAAATAACTAAATAACGTTGAACCTACATCTCAACTACGGTTTGAACCTTCTCATCTCTGATAAAGCGGAACGATCAAGCCACTGGTATTGGTGGATGTTTGGAAGTAACTTCGGGTAAGTTACCGTTTAGAGGAGATTAATGATCGTCATTTAAAAATTCCTAATACGAAGCTAATAAGTTGAAGTTTTACCTCACTTTGAAGGTCGTTACATTTTGAACGTTAGATGTTGGTCTAAGAAAATATCTAGTTGTCTCACTCTGCGAGTGAGAGGAGGTGGACGATCCTGGGGTGTGTGTGACCGCCTGAACCAAAAGTTTTTTGCAGCGATGAGAATCTGATTTCTCATTTCTGACGAACCAAGGTGTCTGCACGATTAGCCTTAGCGTCTTGTTCTGAAGTGCGTCGATGGTCTTCAGTCTGGTGGGGGCTAACGATCCCCACGCAAAAGCGCCGTAAACCAGGACAGGCCTTAAGATGAACTTGTATAACTAAATAACTTATATATGTAATACACCTAATCAAAGAGGCCTATAGTTTCAGTTAGCTTAGCATTCTTTAATGCAGTGAACATTATGAAATTACAACAAATCATATCGTCAAACATCAAAAAGAAACCAAAATTGTACTAACATATCTGTTCTCTCGTTACATATGCTGACAGGAATGGCCGTACTGCTTGTTTTAATGAAGAAGGCGCCAAGCTTTTGAAAAAACCAGTTGTTGTTATATTGTATGAAAGGAATAGTTCAAAAAGAGCAGTAGAATGTAGTGGTGGACATAATCGAATGACTCAAAAGGCATCATTCGATAACTCAATTATGAATGATCATTTGATTATGAATGATAATTTGATCGTTATATGAGAAGTAGCAAGGAATAAAGTGTGGAAACTGAAAAAAAAAATTATATGATATACCGCACGCACCATCCCAAATACGAATAGTTATATAATAATAGATGTGGCTTTTTCTGTTTTGTCCTGCTTGTATTGCGATTATGTGAACTAATCACGTTTCACATATTTCAGCATTTCACATAAAGTAGTATCCATATAATTGCGAGGCTACTGTATTATATTTTTTGTTATTAACAATCATAGAGAAATTATTTAGTTAGATAAGTCAAAGAAGAAAAGAAAAAATAATTTACAAAGAATTGAGAAACTAAAAGTATACATAAGAAAATAAACCAAAAACAAATTATTCTAAGAGCATTAATAAAAAGTAATTCTTAATTTGGTAATAACTAAAAAATAAAACATGATCCTAATTAATAACAAAAAAAAAATTAAGCACTTTTGTCATAATAAATTTTGAAGATGCATCCTAAACAAAAGATGAAAATGTATAAATAATTCCTAAAATCATAATTAATTAATCTAAAATTCATCTATTGAATAGCAACATTTACTTAAAAGATGTTTTTTGGACATTTGCTTTAAAAACATTAAGATTTTCATTAGTCTAGTCACTCCGTGTGTTTGTATTATATAATTACTTTGTAGAACTTTTGTACAGACAAACAAATTGCTTGTTGTAGCATTTAAGTGTAAATAACCCCACTTTCATTAAATAAATTCACTTTTCATTTTTATGCCCAAAAAAATTTTCGATTCTGGTGTATATTTAAAATAGTTTAGCATTCTAAAAATAATATAAGGGAAAAATATGTATGTGCATATCGTTAAATGTATCATCTGAGTACTTATTGTATTTCTGTTAAAATGTCTGATACATTTATTTGTTAGATTTGTGTTTAAATGTAGTTTGTGTGTGTATTTTTAATTAACTAAACCACATTAAATTGTGAATATGTTTGACACTATTCCTGATAGAACAGAGCAAAACTAACTTCACACACTGCAACAAAAATACTGAATCAAATGCAAATAAGTAACCATAACTATATTGTTTTATAGATGTACTAAAATATTAACTGCTTAAAAAAAGTTATTGATAATTGTAACGAAACGATTGTAGCAGAAGAAAGGGGAAAAAGAAAGAATAAAACGCAAATGAAGAACTAATTGTTTTTCTGAATTTACCCGACCTTAAACCCAAAAGGAAAAAAAATTACAAAAAAATACTCAAATTGAAACGAAACAATTAATATATAAACTGAAAAAAGCCACTAATATCAAAATTGACATCTGATCTTGGATTAACTTCAAACGCTACCAAGAAATTTTTTTATTATAATTGACTATACGCAGTGCGATTTCTCATAAACTGTTGTAAAGGACTACTGTGGTTTTTTTTGTTGTTGTATGAGCTGTCTGACATGGAGTCTCCAGAAGCACTGCAACCTCTTGGCTTTTTGTATTTAGCCCTCCATTAAATTACACCAGTCATTTTAGGATCCTAGTACCCTGCACTAATCTGTACAGGTCTCTGGTTGGTTGTTCGAAGTAATCTTCTGGTTTCATAATTGGCGTGCCAAAAATTGCCTGGCTCCTAGCATCCAGAGCCTCGCATTCACGCAGAATGTGGTAAGAGTTCTATGTTCTCTCATTACACAGTCTGCAGTTGGTGTCTTCAGTGTCCTCCAATTTCCTGCAGGCGTTCTTACAGTGTCTTGTTAGGAGACCTGTCACGATGATGATTCCTTCTGAGCTGCTCTGTGAGTTTGCCCAGTTGCATTAATCCAGTGTTCTTTTTGTTTCTCTTTGACCCAACTTCTTGTCCTGCTCTAGCGCTGTGTTTTTAGACACTTCTAGAACAGATTCTGGGCCTAAGTATGAAGCCGATGATCCCTTCTTTGCTACCTCTTCAGCCTTTTCGTTTGCGTCGGTTGCTGAATGTCCGGACACCCACAGCAAAATGATTTTATTGCGGTCTGTCAGACTATTCAGTTGCTTGAATACATTCCCAAACCAGTATTGATTGTATCTTTGGGTTCACTAGTGCCCTAAGTATCTCCTGGCCGTCTGTAGCAATATAGATCCGCTTAATTATATTAAAGCCCTCTCATCGATTTCAGTTGCACAATGATGCTTGAAAAACCGTGAGAGATTCTCCTAGTGCAAGGGTGATCAATGTATTTCTCACCCCGCTGTAGATTCGAGCTCTAGTTCCGTTTTTTTTTGATCCGTCTGCAAACCAGATCAATTCTCCGAACTTGTCTCTGTGTAGTTGGATGGATTCCTGCTTATCTGAACCGTGATTTCTACCTCGAAATTCTTAGTTCTGTGATATGAACAGGAAACGATTTCCAGACTATTGGCTATCATCATTGTTTATTATTATGACGAGATTCTGGGAAAAGACTTCGTCATTTGTGTTTTCCACACTTCGTATAATCATTAAGTAAATAAAAATATATACAATTCAGTGGTTTGAAAGCGTCGTCAGGTATCTTTAAGCAGTTTTCTAATTAATTATTTGTGTAAAACTGTTCTATTTTTAAATCTGTTGCAACTTTGGAACATCACGAAAAGCATTAAGATCACCAATAGACTAATTTGCCAGGACGCAACACTAGCAGAAGCCGTGTATTAAATTCGACCTCTTTCTACTCGATAGTGTAAGTAATTCAGATTTTCTGTGTTTATACTGGCGCGTGGGTATTTTTAGAATTCGATTTGTATTCCAAGCGGGAGTACTTACGGCAGCGTCAGAAAATTAACGGAGAAATTTTACTCTTACTTGAAGAAAGAAAAAAAAACAATAACATCCTTTCGCAAGCTTCATGTTCTGTTCTCTATCCTTGTGTCCCTACCTTTAGCTCCACTGACTGGTGGCGGTAACTCGCTAAAGACCGGCACCTTTTCGATACTTTTACAACTCTTCTCCTCGTCCCCGACATCTCGCCGTTGTCTACCACCACTTTCGGTATTCCGACAGGACACCAAACACACACACATCAAAATAATAAGCGCGAAAATGCTCATCCCGCACCGGTTACTACAGAAACTGAACGGCGAGGATGGACGACGATGCTGATGCATGACGCGCGCTTTGATTCTTGTGGATATCTCGCGGTGTTCGTTCACTGTAGTAACACTTTTAACAACACCAGACACGTCTATATAGGTAAGAATATCTCTCGGAGTTTTCGAATGACGACGCGGCTTTTCCTTCTTCCTATGCGAGCGGATGAACGGACGCAGTTAGAATGAAACACCGGGAATCGTGTGATACGCCGACACTAACACCACCGTCGCTTGGAGCAGACTGGAAAAATGTTACCGCGAGAGCTTACTCGGAGATGTATAGCGACGGTGGGGCATGCGCCGGAGAACGCGCCGGAGCTTCTCTCTACTTGCTGTTGCTGTCGCAACGAGATTTCGCTGTTCGTGTATAGCACGCTTTGGTGGATTCTCTCCTTTTGTACGTAATGTTTATTCGAAAAGTATGCAAATTTATCTAATTAAATCTTTCGACACTCCTCTTATATAATTAAAAATGAAGCGATGTCAAACGGGGAAAACTTTTGAGCTTTTGAATACAAGCAATGGAGGCCAGCCCTGTTCCTCGATATTGTCTATTTTGGTTCTGTAGAGCAAGTTTATTTTGAACATTTTTGAAACATTTTGCTAAATGCTGACAGATGAGAATATGAGATGGAAAGGACTATACGTGACGTAAATAACTCCGCAACTGTGGGATCGGAATGAATACCATCGTCACTTCTCAAGGAGTGCTCTGGAAACCTGAGGAGGCCGTTGGCCCACGTTATAAACCTATCTTTCCAGCAGGGCAGATTCCCCGAAGCTTTGCGGTACACCATTGTTAAACCGATCCATAGAAAAGGAAATATATCTGATATAACTAATTACAGACAAATAGTGCTAACATCTGTAATCTCAAAAGTTTAAGAAAAAATAGAACAAAACAGAATGATAAAGTTTATAGAGCAACAAAATATTGTAACAAAAAATCAGAACGGTTACGAAAGATCTACAACACGCACCGTTTTTTCAATTTCTGGAGGAGATAGTGGCAATGGTTTAAAAAATGGTGGGGTAACTGCTGGAATTTTCCCGGGCATTTGTTAGCGTCGACCATAACATGTTGCTGGCAAAGATCGAAAGAATGGGATTTCTAGGATTTGCCTTGCGTTGGATCGAATCCTTTGTAACTGATAGGAGGCAGTCTATACATGCTTATACTGAGTCCAGCACGGAGATGAGATCTCAATGGTGCAGCGTGAAATTTGGAGTTCTCCAAGGATCAATTTTGGGCCCACTTTTGTTCTTATTATACATCAATGATTTGCCGAGGGTTATTGAGAGCTTGATGGTGCTTTTCGCGGACGATTCGGCAACTCGAGTCATCGAAACATCTTTAACAGACCTGAATGGATGATTTCAACAAAATAACTTTAAACTAAATATCTCTAAAACGCAGCCCACGAGATTTAACCGCAACATTGATCTTAACGTGATTATCCAACATCTAGGTGAAGAACTTACCTGTACGAAAGAGACTACCTTTCTGGGGCTGCGAGTGGACGGCGGCCTGTCTTGGGGATCCCATGTCGGCCTCATGGTTTCGAAGCTTAGTGGCTTGTGTTATGCACTGAAAGTGATATCTCTCAATCTGGGTTGTGATGCAGGTTTCCAGTTATACTATGCTAGTGTGCACTCAAGGCTAATGTACGGTGTTGTGTTTTGGGGACAAGCGGTAGACGTGGCTAGTGTTTTTGTGGCGCAAAAGGCTTGTCTACGGGCTGTATTTTTTTCTAAAGCGAAGAGACTCGTGTAGAAATGTCTTTAGGGCCTATAACATCTTAACCTTACCATCGCTCTATATACTAGAAAGTGCGGTTTTTACACATACTAACTACGCTGACCTTTTCGCTAAATACGAGTTGGTACATAGTCATAACACTAGGGGTACAGCCAAATCATATCTCTTGCCACCTAAAATCGAATTGAGCAAAATACAGAAGTCTTGTTTATTTCAATGCTTAAAGATATATAACCACTTACCAGTAGCAGAAAAAAACTTGCCACCCAAAAAATTTAAAGATGCACTAAAAAAATATCTACGTAACAAAATATTTTTAACGTCAGTAACTTTTTTCACAGAAAAACTATATTTTAATGAAACATAGATCTGTTTGTGTTTTTTGTTTTTTCGTATTATTGTCTTATTTACATATATGTTAACAAAGTGTTAGCTTTCGCTTATATAATGTCTTTTAACATTTATACATTTTTTATTATTATCTTTTTGTACTGTTGATGATCTCTTACGCTGTGTAAGCATTATGAGGTGAAATATATTATTATTATTATAAAGTATATTGTTATCTATAAATATTTATCTATACCAAATATCAAGTTACTAGCACAAAACAGGGTCGACATAGAACATAGAATGGACATAAGCAAAGAAACCATCCGGAACAACATGTTGGACAAATGGCAGAAGAGATGGAATAGCGGTACCGGAAAAGCTGTGTGGACCAAAACACTAATACAGAATTTAAGGCCATGGGTAGACAGAAAACACGGCCAGATGAACTACTTTCTTACGCAGTTCTTGACAGGACCTGGCTCCTACCAGGAATATCTCCACAGGTTTGGAATAAGCGAAACAGATGAGTGCAACTGCCGTAATGGGATTGATACGCCCGAACACATCTTTTTTGAGTGCCCAGCGTGGGTCTCAGAGAGACAGCAAGCAGAAAGGACTACAGGGCACGTAACACCAACTACCATCGTAGCAAGCATGCTTGAGAACGAAGAGAGATGGAAAACGGTGGAAACTAGGGCGCGAAATAACATGGGAAAGAAGGAGAGAGATGAAAGATTGAGACGCAAGATTTAATAATAGTAATAGCTCTAAGAACAACAGCCTTCCCTCTGAAGTAATGCCGCAAGCAGTCCCAGGGGGAGTAGAACTCAGCTACTGTAGAGGATTTTTTTTTAGTGGGTATGCCACGCCGGGGAATCCCACATTGCGGCATCATAGGGCTAGGTGCAGCGTCGTCCATAAAGAATTCCCTCCTGTCAAATAAAAAATATGTTTCCGCCCGTGGAACGACTTAAGTTATCTCCCAGCATTCGCCTACGAGTAAGAAAAATCACGAAAAACCTCTAACCTGGAAGCAGAACCTGGGGAACAGCCTCAGGCCTTTGTAGCCAGCAAATTATTATTATTTTATTATTATTATTATTATTATTATTATGGTTTTGGAAGAGACAGCCTCCATATTGTTTCAGTTTGCTGTGCCGTCTTCGAGTAGCTAACTCCTTCGTAGGCAATGAAGATGGCTTCTATGTCCATCCTTTCACAGCTGTTCTAATTCTATTCATTCTTCATTTGCACAAAACGAAGTGAAAGTAAATAAAACAACATCAATTGAGACCACTAAAAAATGTAAAATCTTCGTTTATAAACACGTACTACTCTACCAACTATCTAAATATCATACCGTAACCTATCTAATTCTTTAGCAACATTACTAAAAATCCTCACCATTCGACTCGTTATATCTAATATCTGTTTCACGTCGCGACCAACCATTTAGTTAATGGCCAAGCTTACGTGCCCGACCGCCACTCATCAGAGTGGACATTCAAAATAAAACATGCCCTGCAGTACCTATCCCACCACATTCACACATTATGAAATCATTAGCCCTCCTATGAATCATTAACCCTCCTAACTGTACATAAATATGATTTAAAGTTACCGTGATCCATTATTATACTCTACCGCCTCGCACAACAAACCACCTGCCATAAAGTGGTGTCCCAAGCACCCTGCCAATCATTATGAAGTTTATGCCTAAACTACGCTTACCTAAATATCGCGCTATCCCCTCTACATTCCACCTCTTTTGATAATTGATCCGCCCTCTCATCACCAACTATACTCACGTGAGCCCTAGTTCAAAAATGTTTTACGCCTCCCTCGCGTAACGTATCCTAAGTATCTAATAACAAATCAGTCGGATTTTTCTTTTAATTCCCTAACACCTCTAACACAAATAAACCATCAGTTATAATTTGCACCTGCCGAATAAATTCCCTCTCGCGCCTAATATAACATACCGCCTGAATTATTGCAACTGATTCTGCTTGAAGATTATCGCAATGATCCTCTAATTTAAACTTTTGATTATATATTTCGATACCCCTATTATAAACAAGAAAAGCCCCCTGCTTCCCTCTATACCATGCTCACCCTTCCACCCATCCGTAAAAAATTTCTAAACCAAGAATTTGAAGAACTTGATATTAGCCCGTCACAGCACAGTACAGCGCGTCCCGTCAAAACACGAATAGCATTGAAACAAATACATCGCGCTGGGCCATGCTGTGCTGGAATAGTGGACGATTGTTCATTCATTTGCATTGCCTTAATTCTATCCTTTTTTTGACGAGACGCACCGTGCTGTGCTTTGACGGGCTAATGTGCGACACTGCTATGCGTAGAAAGTTGCCAAAACTTTGCATCGCAGGTGCCCTATTAAACGAACCACAGACCCACAGATGGTGCGTTTTATGGTATGTACTATAAGTTGTACAGCAAGTTGCACAAACAATCGAAACAATCATTGTAAAAGCGCTTTGTCCACACATGCAACGACTTGGGCATCAATCAGTAGCAGAATTTATAATAAAATAGACTCAGGTTTGCCGCCATGGGACCTAACATTTCGAAAAAGTAACAGTTGCGCTGGTGATAAGCTTGTTATAGAATGAAAAGAAGAACAGAAAACGGTGCAAAAATTGGTCATAACATAAGGTTTACATAGGGGGTCTAAATTTACTTCACTTCCGGTTTTCCGGATGTCTATCACTATGCTATACGACAGAGTACCCTCGGGTCTCCAACTGCAAGCTCAGGGCGTAAGGACTACCCTCTTGGAGAACCGATGATAACATACAACATGAGTACGCGAGATCTATTTCAGTCGTTCCTGAAACAGCTTAAACAGCTCCTGAAACAGCTTAAACAGTTCTTGTAACAGTTCTACAGTTCTGGAACAGCTTAAACAGCTCTTGTACTAGTTCAACAGTTCTTGGAGCAGCTTAAATAGCTCTTGTAACAGTTCAACAGTTCTTGGAACAAGTTGAACAGCTTCTGGAACAGCTTGAACAATTTAAACAACTCCTGCGCGGTGTAAACAACTCCTGTTGCAGTGAGAGGTATTGATGATGTCTAAGTTGTCCCAGGAACTGTTACAGGAGCTGTTTAAGCTCTTCCAGGAGTTGGCCAAACTGTTCTAGAAGCTGTTTAAGCTTCACCGGGTATTGTTTAAGCTATCCAGGAACTGTTTAAGCTATTCAAGGAGTTATGGTTATAATAGATATCACGTACTCTGTGACGTCATTATCAGGGCCCCCATAAGGGCAGTCTTTACACCCTTCTTCTCCCCCCCCTCTCCCCTTGTTTAGGCTTGGAGTGCCCCGTCGTATAGCATAGGGCCACTTGGTGAGGGGCTCCAACTGCTCTAGCTTTCTAGCCTCATGGAATTTTGCGCCAGAACCGGTCCAGCATACCTACTTGCACACATATGGATTTAGTACACGAACTAGGTATTTATGAACCATTGGATTGGACGAAAATGGACTGAAAATAAATAGAGAAACAAAGAGAAAACGGTGCTGCTAAGGTCAGACTTAGCACGGTTCCATCAGTCAGCAGTCTATACGTTTCCTGCGGCGGTAAGTCCATACCTGAGCAAGACAATTACAATTGTTTGGGTATCACAGTAGATGAAGGGCTCAGGTATGTGAAACATTGTTCACCGCTTGAAGTTAAATTGAGTACAACCCTGTATGGGATAAGAACTCTTCGAAGTAGCGTGGATATTCAGTCATTGCGGATGTTTTATTTTGCATATGTAGAGTCCAGGTTGCGCTACGGAATCATATTTTGGGATGCCACGCCATGCCTGCAACCAGTATTTTTAATTAATAAATTAATATTTTTAATTGATATTATAAGATCCCTTTTTTATTTCTTTTTAATATTTTATTTTAGAACGTTGCAAATCTTTGCATTGTATTGATTGTTATCCGAAGTTTATTTATTTGGTTATCTTGTTCCTACATTGGCATGTTTATTGTTTTGTCTATTATAAATATTAAGAAAATATGCATTGTAGCATGTAATATGAATGGGGTGCAATTATTAACGGTAAAAGTGTTCGAAGTAGCAACTCTGTTTACTCCGTGAGAGCGGATTTGTGAGCGCCGAGGCCAAGTGTGGCTCAACATCGACCATTGGGAAGGGAGGAAGTGGGCCGTACAATTCCCTTATGATCAGTATGATTTGACAACGTGTAGCTGATTTTATATGATTCTACTTAGCGGGCCGGGTCGAGATTTCCCGATAAATCCCGATAACTTCTAATATGCAAAACAAATGTCTAAACAGTATTCTTATTCGAGAGATGTCGCAGTTGGTATAGGATTCTACGTTTGCAAATAAAATATTTATATTCAATGTTATATTACGTCACTTACCTATTTGATACTCGTATTAATAAATAATTAATACCTACATTAAAGGTATTCCTATTAAAAAAAAGATTTTCCATTTTCCTTCTCATCTATTCCTACTTAAAACAAATTATTATCATTTAAAAAAAATCATCCCCCCTCCTCCTTTCACCTCTTCCAATGCTGAAAAATATATGATTGAAAGTTTAATGCATCCTCTCTCCTAGTGTTGTAAAAAAAAATGAATGACCGCGCCCACTATTTAGCACAGCACGCCCAGTGCAATGGATTTGTTACAATACCTTTTTTTTTTGCTGCTGCACTGTGCTGTGCCGTCCTGTGACGGGTTAATTTGCGATAACCTTAAACTTATTTGTACTTTATTTTGTTTGTGCATAGTAAGTTGAGTAATTCTATTTTGTTAAAATAAGAATACAATACTATATGTGTTACTTATTATTATGTCAAAAAAAACTTTTCTGAAATCTATTGCCAACGTGATTTCTAAGTTCGATCAAATTATGTTCAATTTATTCTCACTCTCCTTGCAACACCATTACTGATAATAATTATTTTCTATATTTTTACTGCACGCGTGTACGTACTCATTATCTAGACACTAAAATTTTCATATACGTAAATATTTAGTATGTAAGTTCTAACACATTTTATGTATTTACATTTCCATTTACTGCAATTTAGAATAGCTTTAACACTTTTATTTTCGTCTTGACAAATTATGTTAAATAAATATAATACCTATATAATAATCTCACACGTGTGTTCTTAAAATTAACAATGAAACTTCATTAAATAGATAAATTTAGTTAAGCCCCCAGTAAATGGGTTATAAATACAACGAACATCAGCTGCGAATAACATTGCTATGAAATGACCTTCACATGATTCTAATATTGGTCTTCAAATTAAGCCAATAATAGAAAATACTTTGTTAGCCGATGCGGTAATATTCCGGTTTTAAACTATATAAAATATTAAATAATAATAAATTTTTACGACTTCGGTGAATATAAATATACACATATACGGATTTTATATTTAAAATAGAATTTAAAAGTATTTTTGTAATGGTGACTGAATGTTATTATGAATTTTAGGTTTGTTTAGGTGTGTAGATGATTTTTTCTGCATGTCTCAAGTTCTGATTTTACTTAATAATATTAATGATAATATTCAGTTTACAAATCAAAAAGAATAAATTTTTCTTGACATTAAAATACAATTGACAATTGTTAAAAAGATAATTGTTTCGATGTTATGCTAAATTTATGGCCAACTAAAATTTGGATATTAGTTGTCAAATTTGTTTTCGTAAATGTACACACGTTAATGAAGAAATATTGAAAACAAACTTTTAAATCCAAAAGAAAACGTCTCCGAAATAATATATACTATTAAAAAAATCTTCTTTAAACTAAATTGCACCTATCTCTTTTATCTTTTATATACAACTTTTGGTCGAACAAAGGACAATTAATCAAACACGCCAATGAAAACAAGTAATATCCCCATCCCCATATCGCTATCTCTCTTTTACAGCGAAAATCCACTCCCTAGCCAAATGCAAGATTTTCGACGCTACGTTACAACTTGTGGCAAACTGTAGATTTCAAAATTCAAATCGAACAGCGACGCGCGTCATGAGCGTAACAGCAAGTCGAATAGAACAGAAATACTTACAGCTGCGTTTCGTTGCGTGACGCTACTGCCAAAACGAACATACCTAGTAATTCATATTTACTTTAAGATCCCGCCATCTAATAGAGAGAAATAAAATTATTGAAGCAAGCTGTCAGTTTCTACAGATTTCTGTTTTACACAGTCAATAAAATGCTGTCAATTCATTTAAATTGAAATATTTCCTTGAATAGGTTGTTAATCATGTTGGGCAATTTTCTATGCGATGAAAATGTCCAAAATTTCTCAATAACCCGATATACAAATGTAAAAAACAATTATTTCTAAATGTTATTTGGAATAAATGAGCTAGGAAATCATGAGAAATCTATATAGGATATGGTAACCTTTTATTCATTTATCCATTTGAAATATACAGTAATTTTTTCAGCATGGTTTCCGACTTCTTCTTTCCAAATATGGGCGGTGTAGAAGAGCATATATACAATTTATCGCAGTGCTTAATCAGTAAGGGTCATAAAGTAGTGATAATGACTCATAGTTATGGAGATCGCATAGGTGTCCGATACATGACAAACGGACTCAAAGTGTATTATCTACCAATCAGAGTATTCTACAATCAATGTATACTGCCGACTATGATATGTAACATCCCTTTAATTAGGTATATATTTATTAGGGAAAGTATCGATATTGTACATGGACATTCCGCGTTTTCAGCGTTGGCTCATGAAGCTATTTTAGTAGGAAGTTTAATGGGATTAAAGGTAAGTCTTTTCTTTGAAATATATGTGTTTAAAAGCACTTAAAATTTTATTGTCGTAGACTGTTTTTACTGATCATAGCCTATTTGGATTTGCCGATGGTAGTGCTATAAGTACAAATAAATTTTTAGAAATAACTTTATCTGATTGCAATCACTGTATATGCGTATCACATACGGGTAAAGAAAATACTGTATTAAGGGGGCGAGTAGATTTTAATAAGGTTTCTGTCATACCAAATGCTGTAGATACGTATACCTTTACCCCTGACACCTCAAGGCGATCTCATTCTAATAGTTTGTATTTTCCTATTAAAATTAGTTCATCTGATTGAATGTACTTGTTTTAGTTACAATTGTGGTTGTTTCTCGTTTGGTTTATAGAAAAGGTGTCGATTTACTGGCCCATGTAATTCCTGAGATGTGTGCTAAACATGGTGATATTAATTTCTTAATCGGAGGAGATGGGCCAAAACGATGGTGCGTTTGCATTTATTATTATTTGCATATTGTAAAAAACAATCTTGTTACTAGGTTGTTAGAGGAAATTAGAGAAAGACAAGGATTACAACATAGAGTCACCCTCTTGGGAAGTCTGGAACATTCCCAAGTTAGAGATGTTTTAAATCAGGGTCACATCTTCCTTAATACCTCATTGACAGAAGCATACTGCATGGCCATAGTCGAAGCAGCATCCTGCGGGTGTGTTCTGAATATTTGCTTTTGTAAATCCTCTTCTATGTTTTACATTTAGCCTTTTAGTTGTTTCCACACGAGTTGGAGGTATACCTGAAGTGCTACCACCAGATTTAATTTACTTAACGGAGCCTACTGTAGATTCTTTAGTTAGAGGTAAATGTGTAAATATCTTAAAACAGGATTTTTCTGTTTATATAAGGATTATGTCAACATAAATTTTAGGTTTAACAAAAGCGATCTGTGATTTTAAATTAGGAAATTTTGTATGTCCATATGAATGTCACCAAAGAATTCAGGATTATTATAACTGGTCTAATGTTACTGTTAGGACGGAGATAGTGTACAAAAAGATAGTTAAGGAAGACAAACGTAATTTAGCTCAAAAATTCGCTAGGTTTGTATACTTATTTTTTTTTTAATATGAAGTACAAAACATTTGCTTATTCCGAAATCATAACTTAATTACTGGAATAACAAGTGTCCCTGGGATTTCTTTCGAGAAAAGAATTCTTTTACACATCCATTTTATTTTTAATGTAATTTCGATTTTGATAATAATTTAAAGGGCTTTAAAGAACTTGATCTAGCCTTACATATTTTTTTTATTGGGTAAATCCGCCTATCATGCTTCCATGTGGTTAAAAACTTGTAACAATGTCATTATAACTTCATTAAAATTTAGTTTTTATCAATTTAAAAGTCGGTAAAAATATATCGTTAAAAGGAAAGTTACTGTTGTAAATAAAAACCCATACTCATGATAATTTATGATTTAGCTAAACTGAATTTGCAATTATACCCTGTATTAATAACGCGTTCGAAGATTGGATATAAGATTCTACAAATTCAAATATGGAAATAATAAACACCTTTTATGAAGGGCTATTGTAGTCAAGTTGTTCATATATGTTGCTGTTTGCTTTGTAATTTCACATTATTTGACATTTTCTTGCTTCTAATTAATTCATCACGTATAAACTGAGTCGTTTTGACCTAAAGGTATATTCAATTATTTCCTCAGTTTACACATGAACTGAGCTTGAGGTTAATCTTTCAAAGGTTTTTACATATATTAATATTATTGCACATGTAGATAAATATGAGATCACATAAATATAAACAAATTACAAGTCTAAAGTACTTCAGAAATTAGTTATAATGTTATAAAAACGTTTTTATGTGCCAAAAATGTTTATTTAATTTGTATTTATGTGACAGGTTTTTTATCGTCATTTATATTTCCAGGTATTTATGTACCGGCGTATGGCCTTTCCTATTAATAGTGTCACTTTGCCATATAATACTAAGGATATTGGATATATTAGTACCAAGAAGACATATCGACATCGTAAAGGCTTATAGGGTTAAAAATAAGAAAAATAAACGAGAATGATTTTCAAAATATCTAGTTTTTATTATTTTCCTTTTTTTCCAATTCTTTCGTTGGATTATTACAGGATCACTGCACATCTAATATGGGATTAGCAGATTTCTTTTCGACCGATGTGAACATTGATTTTGGCAATATCACAGGCGGATGTGCCCAGCCCGGCTTATAACTTATAACTTTACATATACATTAATACGTTGCATTTCGTTGATTTTCAAATATTTAGATCAAATATAAAAATATACAGTTTCTTCATTTTATTATAAATACATCGCAAGTTCAAGCTCAAACAAATTGTATAATCATCACGATTTGATTGTTTCCAATGTAACTCATTCAACATTTCAACATCAAAAAACTTCCACTGTGCTTACATTTTGAATTGAGTTCAAACACCATTAACCATCTACTCATAGATGGTAGCAAGGCTACATTGTTTAGCAAAGTTCGACACCTAATCTACCTAATCAGAGAAATTGAACTCAGCCGAAATCCTGTGCATCTGGAAATTAGTTCGGTATCCAGACACCAACGGCGTCCTTTTTACCGCGTTAATTTGAAAATGTAATTATTGGTCTTCAAATTATTTATTATTGATAGTGCGCGTGCCTTTTAGGGCGGGGTTATGGTTTATACATGGTTGTATACTTGAAAAAAAAAGTATCCAAACGATGTGAGCCCAACTGAAGAAGTTATTGGCTCCTTTTCATTACTAAGAACCGTTATTTTCTCTCTTGCTCGCTCGGATTTGAATCGTTAATTATATTATATTTTTTTTTTTCTTCAAATCTACCTTATATCCTCACTTTTCCTATAGCTATATGGTATACTTCTTCGGTATTTCTGATTTCTTGATACCAGGAGTATTTCGTTAATAATTATTGTATTACATAAGATATTGAATATTTAAGTATTAAAAGAAAATATTTTGACAAAGTAAGGACTTACTGGGGTGGAAGTAAAAAATAAACGACATTAATTTTTAAAATATCTAGTTTTTATTATTTTCTTTCTCTCCAATAACTCTTCCCACTCGATCAACAGCATTTAAACTTATTCTAGTTACGCCGTAACTAAAACGTCACAAATAATCTACTCGGTACAACTCCTATGTCATACAACGAACGTATGACAGTAATAATAATAATAATAATATGCGCAATATCATTGTAAGTTTTGAAAATTGTTTATTTATTACATTAAATAGAGACTATTGTTGTAGATGTATAATGAGAGAAAATATAGTGTTCCATCTTCACGATTAAGATCCGATAGTTAGCATCAAAAATTAATAGATTTCGGCAGAAATAAATTAATATTTTTGTTTTTATATTTCACAAATAGATTTATTTATTAATTTTGATAACTAACTTTCGTTTACAAATGCCTCCATTTTATATACAAAATTTTAATTCGTATTGGATTAATAATAATTATGTACTAACGAAACAGAAATGTAAAAAATAGGTACAACAACGTTTCTGCATCCGTTATTTTTTTCTGTTTTCTTCTGCGTAATATAAATATCATCAAATAAATATAAATTCTCAAGATAACAAAAAGAAAAAAATAAAATAAATACACTACTCATTCCGTTACTTCTTCTTCAGATAGTCTTATAATGATAAAGAAAATATAAAATTCATATTGTACTATTTATTTTAGTATCTCGTTATATCTTAGCTGTGTGTGAATTAATTATTTATGAATAATAGATGAAACGAAGCAATCTCATTACCTAGACCTATACAGACAGCGACATCCAGCCAAGGATATCTGTGCTGAGCATTAAAAAGGAAACAAATCAAATATGCTCTGCGCGATATCCTCTGGGGAAGCACATATCTTTCCTACGTGTTTTTTTAGACATTGAAGCTTTAAAAAAAGTACCATCATCTTTACGATGGTGCAATATAATGTACAAGAACTACATTTTATAAAAAGTTATTCATTTAGTAAAGTAATTAGGCCAGATGCTTATCTTCATAAGTTGATTTTCTATTTTGTTTTAATCAATTTTTTTGATTATTTTCATTACCGACGTCCTCCTCAGGTTTACAAACTTATGTTTTCGGTTAGGAATGTACAAGGAATGTCTTTCTCTTTTTCAAATTATTTTTATATACATAAAATTTATTAAGTATTGTGGCATATTGGTCCACTCGAAATTTTCAACAACCTGAGGCTTCTTTATTATTATTATTATATATATTTTTTTAATTTACTTAAGTAAGTCTAACAGTGAACTAATTGTATAAATCGTTACGAAGACCACAATGATCGAAGTGAGGTTTGTATGCTAGGTTTCCTCCTGCGAAGTTTGCGGAAGTGGTGTAGCTTCTTGACTGTTGTTGTAATTCAACGAGAGACGTTTGTGTATATTCGCATCTCTATTGTCGTTGCGCTGTTAAAAAAAATAAAGCAATGTTAATTAATAGTATATAATGGGCAAACGTGTGAGTATTTTTTTCGACACCCTTACTAACGAATTGGGGATTTCCATGGATCACAATATAGAGGATACATCAGTAGCGAGGGTGCCGGCAATAAATAAATAAATAATGTTGGCGTAAGAACATACACTACCGGCCATTGAAGTTAGGACAACTAGTAAATTACTGTTAACTAAATAAAAGTGACAGGAATTCGAAAAAAAAATAAAAATGAATTCGTAGAAACAAAAATAAAACATTCTCATTAAAATATTATACTTTCTTCTGGTCGAAAAATTCCCCTTTGGCTTTCAATACGACCCGGACCACTCGTGGCAATGCGTGGCATTTTGTCAGAGTTTCCTGGGAAATATCATTCCATTCGGCTTGGAGGAACTGCAACAGATGCTCTTTCGAAGTTGGACAGACTTTTCTATCCAGCTCATCCTACAGTAATTTAATGGGGTTCAAATCCGGACTCTGCACAGGCCAATGCATGATTCCCAAAACATTATCCTCTACTTGAGAGGAGAGATAATATTTGGAGAGCTGTGTCGTGTGTTTGGGGTCGTTATCCTGCGCAAACACGAAGTTCTACCCAATCAACCGCAACCCTGACGTTACAGCATTTTCTTCCGATATGCGTCTATTCTTTCCGCATAATGCCGTTAATTTTTACGAGATCTCCGGTCTCGCACTGCTAAAACAACCCCAAACCATAATTGAACCACCATCATAGAGAAGTTAGTATAGAGCAGAATCTTAAAGTCTCTATAGAAACGTTCGCGTGCATTCGCGCCATCTAATAGGTTTTGCGCGTACTATTCACAAAAGCGGTAATATTTAAATGGGTTTTATGTTATACATCAAGAAAACTAAGGTATATTCATACAACTTAAATAATAATATTCACTTAGATGTCATGTTCTATAAGATTATAGCTTATTTCCATGTGAATATTATTACTTAAGTTGTATGATTCTATTTATATTTTTGTTGTATTTTATTTACTTTTTTGCTAATGCATCTGTGTAATTACCCACAGGTGTATTATATTGTACCTGTTTTTGGTTTGATCAGTGAGAATAAGTAAATATTAAAATAAGCGTGCAAAAAATAAAACTTCCATTAAGTTTCTGTTATTAATACCTATTATATATTTAAAAGTGCTGTGATAAGACGTATGTCGACATATATTTGATGTAATAAGAAAAAAAAAAAACACTTCTGCAGGTAAAAGTAAATAAAGAAATAAAACACTCAAAACTAACACTATTTACTAATAAACGAATGTAAAATAAAATAATAACAGAAATAATAACTACGGACATCTGGAACGCACGTCTAAAACAAAATAGATGATAAAAACAACTGGCCATCAATTGACGAACCGCCCGAACTACTATCTCCCTCTGTAATAAGGTATACCAATCACAAAATAATTTATTCTGTGATGCCAATACACATATAGTTATTACACAAATATTACTAAATAATAATAAATAGTATTTGGCTTCCATCTGTTGAGGTTTGCGGGGACTACTATTTGCTTTCCTTGTCTGGCATCGCTGAGACTTTTGACCAGATTTAAGTGACTACCCCATGACCACCATCGTGTTTTCAGTGGGAACGACACAATCGCGCAACATTCGCTTGTCCTTCGTGCGTTTTACAAAAACCCTGCGCTTCTGCATAAACACTTCGAACTTGGACTAGACAGTCCAAAAAAACGTTTCTGAAATTTTTTGCGGTTCAATATCTTATGAGTTTCGACCCACTATAATTGCTTTTGACGGCTCCCCACGACGGAGCAACGGTTTTCTTACCACAACGCGACCGAATAAACGGTTTTTCAATCGCCATTTCTCTTACTCAACACTTTAAGGCGTCTATTTTCGCGAGAGTGATGAGAATCCGTGACGGACTTGGGCGATTCCGGTCTTTGAATGTTCCGGTATCTCGGTAGCGACGAATAGTGTAATGAAGATTTTGTCACTCCTGATTTTTCTGCTATTACACGCACAGAATGTGTTTCCTCGTGAAATGTGACAATAGCCGATGTCTTTTCTATATTTATCGGCTTTCCTTTCGGCATTTTTTAAATACTATTTTCACAAACACCACAATTGAACACCGTATCGTAACTGTTTACTAATGGAATAATTCACAATTAATCTTTAATTATTCCCTGCTATTGTGGCAGACCTTTAGGAGACAACCAGGTGGAATTTTACGACCTTGCAGACCCACCTCGCTGTTGTAAACATGCTTGTCGGCGTTCCTTGAATATCGCTTGTAATGGTTTATTACCTGTTATGTAGGTTAAATTAAATTTTTCTTTAATAGATTTATTCTAAGGATAATTTCAGCACAGTATAAACCTTATCCAGTAATTTCACTAAGTGTCGGCGCCTTTGATGTTTTGTCCATCAATTTAAGGAAATTCGCGATGGCGTTTGGCGGCTATATTTGCAACTAATAATTGTAAAGTGGGTACGAAAATAACCTATATACTATAACGAATTGACAATTGACAGAAAATCGCATCGTTAGTTAGTCCATAAAAAGAAATTATTTCAATGAACAAATAGAGCTAGCATAATTTACGTGCTCAATATTAATGGAATCGATAGAAGAATACTAAAAATGACATTAATTTGGGTAATATTAACGTATATATTAAAAACTGCAGTAAGTAGCGCTTAAAATTATACATAGGAACTGATAGGAAATATATTCAGTTACAGAGAAATATATACATATTCCTAAAAGAATCTGTTTTAAAAATCCTTTGTTGCTATGCTTTATTCGTCAGAGTTCATGAATTAAAATTTACTTTCCTGAACAAAAAAAAACCAATGTGCTGGGGGATGTTATCAGAGCTTTTAGTTTCTTATTGGACCTGACTAAACTATAGCCGTATTCTTTTTAATAACCGTTAGGACAACTTATATTGTCTTAGTTTTGTGAGTTAAGCTATGAGCTACTCATGGTTTATATGTTAACAAAAAATAAGTAAAGATTAAAATAACTAACTACACCAAAGAGTAAGTAAACCTGGAAATAAGAAAATATATTGTAAAAGTACGCTTTCAATTACGGAATATTCTGTTAACAGCACAACATCAATGTCACCAATAACGTTGCTAACAACAGAATGCAACGTCTTCGTAGGTTTGATTTTTGTTTGTAAACAAATTTAAATAGTTTTAGTTACAATTTCACCCACCTATGCGACACCGCGAATTTCCTTGGGGCGCCATGTTTGAAACCCATGTTACCGGCGATGTGAAACTACTCGATACACTATATACTGTGATTTCAGTCTTAAATACTTTATTGTTATGCTTACTTTATGTGTAAGAAATTTTAAATAATGTTTAAAAGTATTAATATTCAAAAAAAGTTTTTTGTTAGATTATACTAGTTGTCCTAACTAACAAAAAAAAAAAAAAACGTTACATCAATACTTGAAAATCTCTCACCTTTATATCGTCAACCACGCCAGCAGTGTGATACCTCTTCGTTTCGTTTCTGTGCCCTCGTTTAACCATTGCTTGGCGCAATTGCCCTCTACTAAAATTTTCACATTGCTCAGTCGGCGATACACCTGTAAAAATGAAAATCGCTAATTAGTGGATGCGAGTACTATTTGCCAGATGTATTCGCTCTAAATTCACGGCGCTACGAAAGGTCTGTGCAATTTTGCGGCCCTCAATTGACAGGTAGAAGTATGCGCAGTAAGTACACACTCTAAATAATCTTTTTTTTTTAGTAAGCGTTGTGGACACATACACAAGTGCTAAGAGGCAATCTAATTCTCTAAAAAAAACGCTAAAGTGAACGAACCAACTATCGGTAGGAGTTCGGGTAATACGAGAGATAATAATAACAATAAAACAAAAGAAACGATTGTAAATAGTTAGAATAATAATATAAATAATAGTAAAAAAAAGAGAAAGAGATAGTTTCGTGCTCACCTAAACGTAATACGCCGTGCAGTAGATGTAGCACAAAACTTTACAAAACTCTGAGGGTTGCTGATATTGTCAGAGCAAAAAAGACTCACAAGTGAAACACATGATTGTTACCAGTTTTCTTCTTCTAGATTTGGTACGATAAAACGAAACGGGAGGAACAGAGAAAAAAAACAGTGTCAGATTATTTTTCTTCTTTATACAATGAAACAATTCTAAAAGCTATATAGTTAATCATAACTTCAGGGAATAGTTATTTTAATAAGAGTCTTAAATTTTTTTTGTGAATTTTATTTTTAGAAAAAAATATTTCTTATACTTATTTATAACCGTATAACTCCTACATTTTTAATGTTTTATTGATTTATAACGTCCGGTACAATACTAAAGCTTTCTTCGAACCATCAGCTCTAAACTGTAACTGTCATTGACATTTTTATTTGTTTTCTTACATTTAATTGTGAATTTAAACAGATTGTCAATTTCGCTCCTATATATAGTAGCAAGGTGTAGGTATATGCGTATGTTTGTAATGAAGGTTTGAACTAAGTCACTGTTACTAATTATTGTTGGTGATATAAATAAATATAACGGTTTTGAAGAAATTATAAGATAATAAACGAAGGAAAATTACAACACGAACGCCAATGTCACTAAATGTCAAGAAAATTAATTTATTGTATGAATTGTATGTAGCTAACTTCACTCATTAAAACGGGATTTTTCGGAAAACAGTTTTTTTTATTACAACAATCATTTTGAATCTTACAGTATCTAGATATGTGATAGTTGTAAGTAGCAAAAAATACATTATAATAATATAAACGCATGGTTTATGCTGGGAATCTCATGTCCAACAAAGCAATCAAAAAATTTCTATCTGTTGAGCGTGATCAATAATTTCTGAAAACTAAACCGAGTACAGGCAAACAAGTAGCGACACTCGGAAGCAAAACTATTTTCGCTGTCAAATTGTTTATCCCACCTTTCGTTGAAATCAGTTTTTATTTTTTTTATTTATTTGGAAGCCTATTATTATTTATTTAATTATTTTGTATTATTATTTGTATTCTACTTAACTTCTATCTAATAGTATCGTGTTACTCTAGTATTAATAATTATTTTTAAACCTTCTTTTCTTGACCATGTACACTACCGTCCATAATTATTTGCCCAACTTTAATAAAACGTAGTTTTGAGTGAAACAGTTAACAGTTTAGAAAAACAAACCCAATTTCTTTCTAATGGTTTAAATACATAATCAGTATGGAAATAAAAGCAAATTTCTGAATAGAAAATAAAAGAAAACAAGAAAAATAATTAAACATTGCGCTCATCTATGTGACCTCCTTTCCGTTGAATGATTTCTTGACACAATCTGAGCATTCTTTCAATTAGTTTAGACAATGTTAACGGGTCTATGTGTCTCCACGCTGTTTGTAGTTGGTCCCACAATGTTGTTGTAGACGTTGGAGTCGATTGTCGAACTTGTCGATCGAGATGGTCCCATAAAACCTCGATGGGGTTGATGTCTGGACTCTGTGCGGGCCATTTCATAATTGTCAATCTTCCATGGAACTTGTTCCATTTGATTGAGGTAATCACCGCATAATTTCGACGTGTGGTTTGGATCATTATCCTTCTGGAACACGAAGTTTTCGCCGATTATGCGTGTTTTCGATGGAATGGCGTGCTCCTCCAAAATTTGTTGGTAGCGCTCTTTCCTTAAAATCCCCTCGATTCGCACTAAATCCCCCACAGTAGTATCAGCGAAACACCCCCAAACCATTACAGAACCTCCTCCATGTTTAACTGTGTGCACTACACAGGGTTCAGCTAATATCGTCGAAAAACAGCGCCACAAATTACCGCCGAAGCGAACATTAATCGCCAAAAAGTAATCAGTTCGACCGAACCGGCTTCCTTTAAGCGTCTCTTAAGCTTAAAGGAAGCCGGTTTACACGGAAGAATTGCCGCAAAACCCTTGTTACGCAAGCAAAATAAAACTAAACAGTCAAAAAGTGGGCGCGAGAACATGAAGATTGGACCATCGAACAATGGAAAAATGTGTTGTGGACCGATGAATCCAAATTTGAGTTTTTGGTTCGAGAAGAAGGGTATTTAACACTGCGTAGGCTTTCACGGCCGGTGTAACTATAACTAACAGCTTCTTGCTGGTTTCGGTGTGTGTCAAAACTTTCGCTCGACGTTTCGCTGTTCATACTGACAGCTTCTTCAGATAACTAAACTGATTCTGCATGGTCCGACATTCTTTCTTATTACGCTCCTGGTGCATCCAACCGTGTAGTTCCGCTCCATTGCCCGTGACGGTTCGTAGTAGGCTCTTCCACGTGTTGCTAAGGTGGTACCCTTCTTCTCTGTTAACGGTTTTATTCTTTTCTATTTCTATGGCTTCCCTGATGAGTCTTTTCCCGTGATTGGATGGACTTGATGGCTGGGTGCTGTGAGTTTATGTGTTCCAAGAACTGTTGTAGTTTTTCTTCTCCGTGTTGCCAATTACAAAAGTATCGTCGACATATCGCAGCCAACACTTGGTTTCATATCGCTGGAACTTAGGGCTTTCTTCTTCAAATGCTTCCATAAACAAGTTGGCTATTACAGGTGATAAAGGACTTCACAGCCTCGCTCGTTCTTCTGCTACATAATGGCATATCTCCCCTACACAGGATTATGGTCAAGAAAACTAAAAGAGGGAATGCTACAGTACCGCAGTATTTAGAAAGAAGACGCACCCGATAGATATCTGCATGCAAGATCTCACCATCATCCGATGCAGAAGAAGACATTAATACAAACTTTGCTATCCACAGCCGAAACCATCAGTGACGAACAACATCTTACCAGTGAAAAGATACATTTGGAGGAAGCACTAAAGAAGAATGGTTACACTGACATCGACATAAGGAGAGCCACTAAGAAGAAGACGACACTGCAGAAAACTACAGAACCTAGAAGAGGGATGGCGTGTTTACCATACATAGCAGGAGTCACCGAAAAAGTAGGCCGAATTTTGAAGAAACGTAACGTACAAGTACGCTTCGGGACTGCAACGTCGATCCAGCAGTATCTACCGACCGCAAAGGATAAGATACCCAAGGGGCGCACAGAAGGTATCTACAAGATAACATGCCAATGCGGACAGTGCTACGTCGGACAAACAGGAAGAGTCATCGACATAAGAATAAAAGAACACGAGAGGGACGCAAGATTAAGAAGGACCGAGCAATCAGCGGTGCAGAACACATGCACGACACCGGAACACAAAATGGATTTCAAGAATGTAAAAGTAATAACTACCACCAAGAACTACGGGAAAAGACTCATCAGGGAAGCCATAGAAATAGAAAGAATAAAACCGTTAACAGAGAAGAAGGGTACCACCTTAGCAACACGTGGAAGAGCCTACTACGAACCGTCACGGTCAATGGAGCGGAAACTACACGGTTGGATGCACCGGGGGCGTATATAAGAAGAATGTCGGACCATGGAGAATCAGTTCAGTTATCCTTAAGAAGCTGTCAGTATGAACAGCGAAACGTCGAGCAAAAGTTTTGACACACGGCGAAACCCGCAAGAAGCTGTTAGTTAAAGAAGGGTATTTCTTCGTAGATCGGCTGGAAAACGATGTATTTAACCATTAGAAGAAATGTTTAGTTTTCTATTGGTGTTTCACTCAAACTACGTTTTATTAAAGGTGGCAAATAATTATGGACGGTAGTGTATATGTATTTTTCATTTCTTCTTCCTTGTATTTAGGTCAAAATATGGAAATCAACATTAATAACTACTACGTTCGCTTTATTTTCAAAGCTTTTTCAAGTATAAAAATATAAAATGTAAATAGTGTACATTATAAATAAAAATTTTTGTTTAATAAATGACAAATTTACTTAATTTGAAGAAACTTAAATTTGAACTATTGTGCAAGCAGTGTCTGTACTAATTAATATAGGAACGATTCTGGAACTGATGTAACGAACAAACCTTATATCTCACCTATTTTAACTATATACATATACATACATAATAAGACGCCATTTTACATCATTAAAAGCGAAGTGAATAATAAATCAGTTGCTACTTCAGCGATAAATTAATGCAGCACGTAAGACAGAGAGAAACACAACTAGTAGTGATGGAAATAGTTGTTGTCTGTGGTAAGTTCATTCGCTGATAAATTATGCATTATATGGTTTTATTCCGAGGAAACGTTTCATAATAAACGAAAATGTCCTGCGCAGAGGATATTTTTTATTTTTTTGTTATCTTAAGAACGCTCTACGCTGAATTGTTGCTCGATAGAGAACAAAATACAATTTAGTAGTTAAACTTTAATAATTTAATATTCTGCGATAAACGCAGCTGTGTGAAAATAAGCGGAACTTCATCAAGTAGTTTTAATAATGTAAACGAGGAAATACGCAACACTCCTATGAATTCCTTTGAGGATAAGGCTCAAATGGGATAATCCTCGTCCGCGTTTACGCCTCAGTTATGTCGTTAAGATGATAAGTAGGGTATTTTATCAAGGGAAGACCCTTAAAGACGGTGAAATTTACTAAAGTAGGGAAGCAGATGTTGTCGCGGGCAATTTAGAGAGTAACGTTTTGGTAGTTTATAAGTAATATGAGCTAGTTAGTAAGTTAGTTTTTGATTGTACGATGATGAATGAAAACCTTTTTATAATTAGTGTTTTTAATACACTTATAAAAGCATCCGTGTGAGTGTAGTCATCCATTATTTTTCTCAAATAACCAGTACAAAGTTTCCACAATAATTTTTAGAACTTCAACGTTGAAGCATGAAGTTTACTCTATGATTTTGTAATAGGTACATACATGATGTAATTTTTATTCTTTTATGTTGAAGTTACTAAAAATAACTACGAAAAAATGTCAATCTGGTTATTAACAGAACATTTATCAGAATCTTTTAGACTGGTGACATCGCATGGCTTAATAATTCAGCAGTCAATATCACGCTTACAATAACCTATTGAACTATTAACAAGTGATTTATTATGATCAGATCTTTGATAGATAGAAATTTCTTACGAAATTTCTTTTCTTTAAATCGATATTATTTTGTTTTTAAATTAAGGCTGCTTGATTCAGTTACACAGTCGCCCTCTTGCGGAAAACTTTTTCTGTGAGCTTTAAGAAAAAGCGTTTTTTATCTAAAAAATAATGTATGGTCTAATGCCTCGAATGCAGATTTCATATTTTTACAGCTATATAGGAGGGTTGCGCCGAATTTTAATTTTTAAATTTAATGAAACATGCATTACAATATATTCTATTTATTTAAAAGTTCCTATTTGTGTCTATCTTTGTAAATTCTTTATTTTTCAGATCAGAATAAAAATATAATAATTTTTTCCTCTCGGATGTTTAGATTAAACATTGTGACCAGTGGTCTTTTATTTGTTAGATGGTACAGGACACTTGTGGATGTACCAACCCACCTATCATCAAGTCACATTTTCAGCTGCTTGCTAACGAATCGATAGTTTTCTATTGGACAACCCCAAAGATCCCTTCTCGGATCGTTTAATATTCTAGAAAATGTTTTTAATATTTAAATTGCAAGTCATATAAATCATGCAATAAGTTAAAAAAAACATAAGTATTTTTCTTTATTACAAAAACACCTAATATTCCTGCTTTTATTTTATGCTACTTTTAAATTATGGATGCGTATATTGAATTCTATTTTATACTATATAAAACTTTATATCAATCAAAATATTTGAACTGGCCCAGTAATTTCAAAAATAAGTCATTGAAACGTCAAATATCACTAGGTAGATTCCGCTAATTCCGTACTAGTAGAATCATCTATTGTAAAACGGTTAAACTAACTTTGTCTAAAAGAATCTATAATTTCTTTACAATTATCGACAAATTTGAAATTTCCTATAATAAGCCATACTAGAATCGATTTGTGCCAACATAAATTTGAATAACAAAAAAAAATTCCTAACAAATACTAAAAATGATGGCGTTTCTTATAAACTTAACCCCAAAATGGAACTGATAACTGATGAACAACATAAAAAATACTCTGTTAAAAATATACTGTTTCAAATTGATTCAAAATAAATATTTTCATTTTAGGAGGGAAATCGTCGGTGAAATACTTGAGCACATAGGAGCGGCCTCATTACAGATGCGGGTCCAGATAATTACGGGTCAAATCGACGCACCCCAATAAGCGGGTCAGAGCATCAGTAAAAACCCGAATTTTTCTCAGGTTACCTTCGTAGGAGAATCGTAAACGTAGTTTAGGTAAATGTGGATTTAAATACTACATATATTGGTACAATATCGAAACTTTTTAGGTATAAATTTAGTGCAACTGAAATATTTCTAAATACGTGGCGTAAAATTGTGGGAGCAGCGAATGAAACAACTGTCCTATGAAGGGGTCACAATAAGAATACCACAGTTTAAACTTTCTAACAGTTATCTGGCTTCGATTTTGTGTATCTGCACCAATAAATTATTTATTTATTTATTTATGAATGTTCATCGACGATCAGTCAAGCAACTCAAATTTAAAATAGCGACCGGAGCTGACATTAAAAGTTATTGACCCCAGGCGGAGAGGAATGCACAACATATTACTAAAAATATAACATCCCGAAAAAATAAATTTTCAGGAACAATACATTTATAAGCTTGAAGTAATAAATTAAATACAATATAATCCAATAAAATACAATCAGGTAAATAGCATTTTTATCTAGCATGCCTTGTTATAATAGTCATAAATAGCAATTTAATTTGACATTTAGAGTATGCAACCAGACATGCACGTTAAATTCCAATTACTTCTTTTATATGGTTTGAAATCTGTTTTAAATGAGTGTTAAATTAACTAAATAAGGTTAAATATTAAGAGCAACAATTCTATAGCAATATATTCTTTTATTTTGGACAAAACGGCAAACATTACGTCCAATAAGCAATTCCAAGCTTTCCTTTACAGTTGTATTGTAAATTTATTGCTGAATTTTAGTATTGTGAATGTCAAAATATTAGTTTTGTAATGAGAACGATTTAAATTTTACACATGTAATTTTCTCCATAGTAAAATTAATGATTTCTTGTAAGTCGTTGGGTTGAAGAACTTAACCAGGAAGATTATAACTTTGATAACTAGATTAAATTAATTAAATAATTAAATTGCACTTGCTAATAGATAGTTTGTTGTTTTTTATCAAGTTTAGTAAACATCTCTTAGGTATTGCAATAGAATTAAAATGTGATTAATCACCTCCGGTGGCAAAAAATGTGGGTTTTAGTATAAAAAATAAACACGAAAATATCCACCATGAAAGGCAAAACAAGCGTTGCATGTATGTACATTATTTTCTTTGTTCATCTATAGATAAAATTATTTCTTTATACTGGGTAAATACTTTTTATGTTAATCCAAATTCAAGTTATCTAGTTGTTCCTTAGAATATCTTTGTTTTTCGCAGATATATTGGACAAACCTCGCATACGAAAGAATTCTGATGGCCGCATTTTAGATTTTAGACGCAAGGCTTTTTATAAACAATACCATAAAAGTAATAAGCAAAAGATTTTCAGTTCATATGCTCCCAGTTTAAGCAAATAAATGAAATTTATTTCATTACTGTTACAATTGACCTCCTTTTGTGATGTATTAAAAATTAAACAATATCCTATTAGCTCCTTTTCTCTTACATACACAACTGTATAATCAAATTTTCTTGCGAAGGTGTACACATATTATAATTGCGTACAATTTCTGAAGTCAACCTTCCTACTCATATGAATTTAGTGTTAAAATTAAGATATGGAAAATCCTTGCAGGAAATAGCAATTTCATATTAATATAATTTCAAACGTTTCGCAACCACGACAAACAGTAAATCAAACGAGACAGCGAACTCGACGAGATACTACCGACAGGATATGGCACCAGTATTCATTTTGTTCCAATTTTATCGACAAGGTCTCCGGCTTTATTGGATCAAACGGAGCAATCGCTTCGATATTCCCCTATATCTTCGTTATAGGGGACTTAACGATAAGCAATCACTGATTTTTGCGTTGCGATAGTGACATCCACGAAAAAAGTAAACGTGGAAATCGAGATAAGTGATAAATTAGATTAGTGTGCCTAGCAGGGCGGAAAATTGGAATTTCTCACGTCGAAATTGTTTATTTTTCCGCGTATTGTCGGTTACTTTGATTAGTCATATCTTTAACGTTACAAAAGAAAGCAACCACTTCCTATATGCGTTTATCTTAAGGAAAAATTAGATCTGTTATTTAAGTGATTCAGAAAGCATTAATAAATGAATTTATATAATTTTAAACCAACTCACCTGCAATCACTGGCACATCAAAATCAAAACTAGCCGGGACCTGACCGGAAGTACCAGCCGTCGTTGTCGAATTCACGTGCCTCGTCTTCAACAGCGGCGGATTCTTGCTCTGCGAAATGGCCAGGCCCCTCCTCAAATTTCCCCGCGTCGGGGATGGCGGTGGATACGATATTCCCGATGGGTAGGACTCAATAGATGTCCGGCGGTGTTTTTCGTATTGGGCACCGATAAAGTGTTTTGATTCAAGTTCAGACTTAAGGTGCCGACGTTCGGCGAGCCCAATGACAGGTTGGGCAGACTCTGTCCCCAAACTGCCGTACGGTTGAACGGACAGGGTGTTGGGCGTTTTGCTGAAGAGGCGGTTCTTGAAGGAGTTCTTCTGCGAGACGGGACTCCTGTCCGTGGGCAGCGGTTGGACGCCTTCGTCGCTGGAGATCGAAGCGGTTCTGTTCTCGTTTTCGACGGAAACCGCTCTAGAATGATCCTTGCCGGAGCCTACTGACGATTGGTCGTTCATTTCGACAGATCCGCTGCAAAATAATGAAATTTGGTGGTGCGGAATCTTTCGGATGAAGCCTTTAAAAGCAGCTTGTTGTGTGATTTTTGTGTCTTCTTGAAGAATGCATTAAAAATATGTAAAGAAGATCTCTAGCATATTGGTAAGAGAAAAAAAAAAACAAACATAAAATGTAAAACAACTAAAGATGACAAATACAAATATACATTACATTAGGACTGTCAAGATTAACCATAAAACAAACTCACAGCTGTGATGCATTAAGATGTTCGGTTAGATCATGGAAAATGATTAAATAAGTATGCTTTCATAGCACGCTTAAATGGAAAAAAAGGCTTTCTGTTGTTTGCTGGGGGGAAATATAATTTTAAGACAGTATGCGTGAGGTGACTTCATTGCTGTGACTTATAAAACGGTAAGAAGATATCGTTCTGTTGTCTTGTAACTAGCATTGCTTTTGACCAACCCTCAGAAAATCGTCTTTCCTACTGACTATGTATAGAGTAATATTTAAAATGAATAAATTTGTTAAGTTAAAATACCAGATTGCTTAAACGCATTTCGACAACTCTTTCGATTTGAAAGATCCAGAGTTATGCACAGTATCCTCCTGGATCGCAAAGATGCCCGGCGGAGTAGATAACTCCTACAATCCAGTCGACCTGAGCGTGATATAGAGCCAACATTTGGTCTGCAGTTAGTAGATTTGATTTAGGCTTTTAAACAAGTAACATAAAGAATTAAATTTATGAACAAGGTTGTCGCAATCCATCTTCCAAATGAGATGATGATCAATTTGTATGCCCAGGAAAGTAATAGGTATCATTATTTTCTAATAACACTATAATCTTTATATATTACCTAAGTTACTTAAAGATTCATTATCTATGTCCATTTTGACCATATCACAATGCTTCTGTCCGTTATGGAACCTTAGACTAATAGTTTCTGATATATTTAAATTGAAAAAATAGCTTTATTTTTTCAATTACATCAATCAGCGAAAAATAATTTTATCAGTTTTCTTAAAAACGTCAAAGGTGGTAGGAACTAAAAAGTGACATTGTCAGCATATATTACCAAAAACTTATCCCCAAATAACACGTTCAGGTCGTTAGTGAATAAAAGAAAAAGGATTGATCCCAAAACGGAGCTTGAGGAACTCCTGCGTTGCTGACCTTACTATTACTATTAGAATTAACAATCACAGGTGATGTGGTAATATGATCATTAATTGTTACATATTGTTTCCTGTCGTGCAAAAAAGACGAAATCCAGTCATAAACCACTTCTTTAACACTGTAAACATACAGCTTAACGATTTTACAGTGATCGACGCTGTCGAAAGCCCTTCCTGTATACAGGGTGATTCTCAATATATGCCACAAGCTTTAAGCGCTGATTCTTGGCGTTATTTTGATCATAAAAGTTCATAAGAACATATGTCCAAAATCGCTTAGTTCTAAAGTTGTACAATGTTTAATACTAAGTTAACGTAATTAATGTTTTTATTATAAATTAAACAAAATAATTAGTAAACAAAATTAACTTATACTAACTTGTTGAAAATGACCGCCCCCACATTGCAAATACAAGCTTCTATCTCATCTCGTATTGACTGGCGAGTCGGTTATAAAATCCAGGGGTATTTCGAATTGTTTGAAAAACCTGCGATAATACGTTCTCTCGTTCTCGACATTTTCAATGGGAGTTCGGTATAAACTAATGATTTAAGGTGACCCAGAGAAAAAGTGCAAAGAAATTTAAGTCTGGAGACCGAGAGGCCAGTTGTGGACCTCCCCGTTCTATTCACCGATCTGGATACGTATTTTCCAAAATTCGCGAGCAACTAAACTAAATGCGCTGGAGCACCGTCATGCTAAAATACATTTGTAATTCTTAATTGCAACGGAACTTATTCCAGCAGTAGTGGTAGCTCCTCTTCAAGAAAATTGCGGTATTACCTCGCCATTTACCGCACCGGTAAAAAATTGGACTTATCAAGTGATTCCAACAATTCCGCCACACATTGACAGAGAATTTGATGTTGAATGACGGCATTCACTAGTTTGGTGCGGATTTTCTTCGGCCATATGTGATTATTATGAAATTAATAATCGCGTTTTAGAGAAACTAGCCTCGTCGGTGAAGAATTTATTTGAGTCAAATAGTCAGGATTTCGTGTTGCATCATGACAAAAAGCCACTTCTTGCGGAAATCTGTCTGCACCCGTTGATGTGATGATGGCACACAGTTGATCTTTCAATATTCTCCAAACTGTGGCCTGACTAATGTTTAAAGCAAACGCATTTTTCTGGTGCTTGTAGTTAGGATGTTCCTCAATTTCTTTAAGTACCATTTCTTCAACTTGTGAAGTTCTCACTTGTAGATGGGTGCCCGTTATCAGTCGTCCGTTTTTATATAATTTCCTTTCACTAAGACGTTGGTGAAGACAGGTTAATATTGAATGATGCGGGATTGATACGGTTCGGGTATCGTTCTTCTAAAGACGTCTCAGCAGCACGCGAATCATCCATGGGCAGACCGTAAACGAAATGCATGTCACACATCTCGCATTCGTTAATTCATTTTAGAAAACAGAAACTAGCAATAAACTGAATGAATACTCTGACAACTATTGACAAATATTGAAATGACAAATAAATAATTCCCTCTCAACACAATAGTTTTTGAAGAACTAACTGTGATATTATGTCGTGTTGGTCATAGTTCATAATTTATTATTAAACATTCAATAACTTTAAAACCAAACCGTTTTGGACATATACTCATATGAACTTTTATGATCAAAATAACCTCAGGAAACAGCTTTTAAAGTTTGCCGCATATATTGAGAATCACTTGTATAATCGACGGTTTGTATAATTAGATCTTTAAATGTTGGTTAGGTATAGGTGTATACTTCATTAATTATTATTTATTAATACACTGCGCCAATAAATTAAAGGAACATTCAGAATAAAAGTTCTTATGTGTTGTATTATGTGTTGTTATATTATGGTTTATTATCATAAAATGAGTTCAAATGTAACATTTCAACCCTTTCAATCCGATGATTCTAAAATAAGAGATCATGCATGTTAAACAGACAGAGACAAAAAACATCTTTTTCAATATAATAACTGCAATGTTTTTTATATTGTATTGTTTAGTAGTGTTTGATTGTTTTTTGATTGAACATGTTCAAATTGATCTCGTTTTATGATAAATAAACGATAATATGACCAGCTTACAAGATTTCGTTGGTCTCACAAATTTATCCAACTAATTATTGTTGATGTCTCTCTAATGTATTGGCGCGGTTTATATTAACTGGTACTAAAGTAGCAGCTTTTATAAACTGCTAATCAAAAGTAGCAGTGGTAGGTATTGTATCTGCACGCAAAACAGTAGCTTTCACACATCACTAGTAATTATACTTGAATTATTTGTACAGATATTTTTGACATTTATTTTTAGTAAGTACTTCATCATAGTATTTGCAACAGCTCCGGTTATAAGTGTAAAGGCGTTCATAATAAAATACTGCTCTGAGAATGCAAGCGGCCTTTTGTTTGACGGCCTCTAAATTCACAAACAGAATTTCTTTTGTGATTTAGAAAAAGTTGACTGATTACTCATCATAAGTTTTAATTAATCAGAGAAAGTCCTGATTCTATTTAACTTTCAAACGGCTAAATTAGTAGGGACAATAAGACGCTTGTTTCATCACTCGAAATATATATAATTCCAGCTTTTCCACCGCAAATTACGAAATACACTATTTAATGAGTTTTCCACGAATACAGTAGTTTTGCTACATAATATATCAACTCACTCACCTATGGCTGTGTGCTAGACTAGAAACTCGACTTGCTCTAGACGAGCAAGCCAAAGGCGAACGCGGCGCCAACTGCAAACTGTGAAACTCCGATTCCAATGGATCTACCAATCCGTAATCAGCATCCAAACTTTCCTCCAAGTATGCCGGCTGTTTGGCTTGGGCATACAAAGCTTGTGCCTTCGCGATACTCTCTTTCCAACTCTGAAAGCGCGCGAATGAAACGGATTTTGTGAAAGGACGTCGAGTGCAAATGAGCTTATTCCCTACCTTGAGCTTCTTGGCGTCGTTGTTTTGCAATATGAAAGCGGCCACGGGCATGTTGAATTCGTTCTTGTAGACGAGCGCCAGCGTCGGCGTCTCCTTATTGAGATCGGTGACGTCCAATCGATCGACCAGGTAAGGTTGTCGGATTACTCGCATCGTCGCGACACCCTTCTTCGTCGAAGGTTTGCACACCAACAGTATATCCGTTAACAGGAAGCAGTGAACCTCCATCTGTAACCGTAGGAATAGGGAAAAGATATTAAATTCACGTCTGGGGTAATAGTAGTAGTAGGTTTCTCGCTTTGGGGGTATCGGTATCGAACTGAGCGATGACAAGGGAGGAAATGGGAACACGGGGCTTGTGATTACATTATCCACCCCAGACTCCTTAATGGCCTTAGGTTCGTATTTGGTTCGTAACGTAATATTTATTGGGGAAGGATCCCTTGATCTTTTCGCGGTTGAGTCAGCTGGGGTAGGTTTTTATATAATGTTTATTTTCGATTTTAATAGAATTTATTATATTGCAAATATAATTTTCGTTCAATTACGACTAGGAAAATAGTTTGGCAGAATAGGTACCAAAAGTATGAATTCTTAATGTCGTCAAAACTGCATTGAAGTAACAATATCATTTGTCAAACTGAGAATCTTCTTTAGTATGTGAAAAAATTTGCAGGCTATTAAAGAAAAGATGTAGATATATATTGTAACGCTACACTGAGTAGCCTACAGCCCGGATTAAAAAATAATTTTTAAAAGATAATTAATTATTAAATAGAAAAAATAAAATTTTATATATCCCAGTGTCATCTATCTTTATTAATTTTGAGTTAGAAGTGTGCCCTCTCACCAGCCAGATGGCATGCAGGGCGAGAAATCTCCGATCGAGGGGCGTTGACATAAAAAAAAACAATGAGTAGCTCGTTACTTCTCTTATATTTAGTACGTAAAAGGCAAGCATACAAGACTGTTGCCTAATTGTCCTCTCCTTCAATTTCAATGTTTATGACCAGTTTAAATGCTATCGTAGGCATGATAGTATTGTGCCTCAATGGTATTCACTCTCTCATGTAAAATTAAAACATTTAAGTGTGGATAAAAGTGATTTTATTTAATAAAAAAAAATTCTAAATGTGAATTTGTCTAAAATCAGACATATTGCTTTGGATATTTATCTCAGGTAAGTACGTGAGTCCGTTTAATTAATAACACTAAAGTTTTATTAGTAATTCCACTTTTTGCAATTCAAATTCATAGTTTCGAACGTAAATACGTTTAAATTAAATTTCAAAATTCCCGCGTTTCTGACGTTCAAACGGAGTTATGTTAGGCTTAAATAGACGTGAACAAAGTAGCCAACCTTGATGGTAAATTACTGGATATTGGTTCATAACGTAAATACATATTAAACTATAATACTACCAACTTATACAAATTTCCCCAAGTAACTGCAAACCGTTTAACGATGATACAAACAATTTTTTAACCTCAATTCTTTCTGAACGAATAAAAATTAAATTTCTTATAAGTATAATTAAATTTGGATTGGAATTGAAATAATACGTTTATTTTTAGGTAGATTTGACGAGGAATACCTTCTGATCGGACGAATTCTGCGAACATCGGTGTGGATGGGACTGTTCAGGTCGAATAAGGGCCCTCGTGCATCGTAGTTACATCAGATCACGGAAAAAATGGCTCGTTCAGGACAGGAACATAACAGGAGACTCAGGAAAATCGTCGTTGAAGAAAAATTACCCAAAAGGTAGTAGGTAATTTGGATAATATTTATGTGAAAAACTTTGTTTAACAATTAACAATTATTTTTAGGTTGTAATATGGGATAAAATTGGATTTTATCGAAATAGCCGTTAAATTTTACAAGAACAAATTGAGATACGTCTGTCTCTAACAAAGGTCGGGTGTTGAATGGTTCGAATTGAAATGTTTTTAACTGACTTGAAAGCGATTGCTTCGTCAAGGAGTCCAACTGTCTGTGAAAATCCGTTAATATAACCGAAATGAGGGGAAACCTCCATTGTTTTATACATGAAATATCCATGTGACGCAATGGACTGTCGAATGTTTAAACGAAGTGAAATAAATAAAATTACAAAATCTGGAATCACTACACTTGTAATTGATAAAGGTAGGCATCAGTGAAGTGCGAGAAAATACATTTGAATTGTTTAAACACTTATTACTATGTAAATTAACAATCTTTTAACTACCTTACTGTACACAGTAAAGTAGGCAACATCTTTATACATAAAATTGTTACGAAACAGAATTTCCGCAATTTTCCATGTCTTTCTGTTGACATATCAAAGCATTACTATTTCAAATTCTAATATTCATTTTGATGTGTAGGTATTATCACTTGCTGATCACCTTGCTCCTGAAGGGAAATTCTGAAGGAAAATGCCTTGAGTGACTTGCCAAATGCAGAGATTTCCTACATTCACCTGGACATCGTCTGGCTGTCTGCTGCTAACATATTTATATCCTTTTTCTTATAATATCTATTAGTTTTAAAAATATAAACTAGTTAAAAATAGTAACATTCCCTTTTAAATAATAGTAGAATATATGTGCCATCACAATATATATATACATACATTAATTACCTGACCCCAATATCGAGTTATAGCATAGTTACTCATTCAAAATTTCCATGTAAGAAAGGATCTGGCATCAGCCTATGAAAGTGATGCAGTAAAACACTTATACAACTATAATGCCAGCTTACTGATCAGGGTTACGAGAGAAAGAAAAAAATATATCGTAATTAATTTTAATTATATTATACAATTATAATTTCAAGCTTTAAAGCTACACAAGTACGAAGCTGTTTCACATAAATACCAGATAGATAAGACACAGAGCGTCACACTTGTTGTCGGCACCTTTGGTGTTTTGTCGCCGAAAATATTACTTCTGGCTCTATTTCATTATTTTAGCATCAGGTGCCTTGTCTCTCATAAAGAACGCGTGTTATAGAAGGAAGTACAATCTTAACTCAAAATGGCCGGTATTTGTCATTATTTGTCATATTTTCGATTGGTAATAAAGACATTGTTAGTGTTGATGTGATAATACGAATTACACAACAACAAACAAATACACAATTCGAATTAAAAACGCGCTAGAATTATTCAAAAAATTATTTCTCGTAGTTTCCAGGTCTTTTGTGCAATATTATCTGTTACTGGAATGAAATAGGAGATGCGCCATCTATGCGACAATTCTCATACTACACATAAGTATATCTGTTCATCTGCTGTATTATATGGGGAGAAAACTGCTATACGAAAATAAAATGCGATATTTATTTTTATTTCCATATAAATATTTAGTTAAATTAATAAATACTGGAATATCTTCAAATAAATCTACTAACCAAATTATTTGTTTTATTGAATACAGGAATATTTTTAATATTCCTAAATCAAGTAACAATTTAGTAACTGATAACAACAAGATCGTTTTTCCCGTGTATAACAGATTTAAAACCTTCAAAGACTGCTATAAATTTCCTTGGCTTATAAGCAAATCAGCATTAACTGAAAAGATTCTAATTATCTCTGAAATTTCTTTATCCTCGCGCGAAAAATATTCACTTTTGTTCATTATTGTTTGTGTATTTGAGACTTATGCACGTGGGAACACGAATAAAATTAAGATACTTCCGCGTAAAAAAGTACTCAGCTTGAATATAGGTGCTTGCATTTTCCGTTAAAGGGCAAAAGTTTTAAATCAATGTATACATGCCTGTCCACACAAATAAACCAAAACGTCCGGCTTTTTTATTTAAAATACTGTTTATAATTTAATAATATGATAAGGTACTTAAAAGAAACTAAAATATGTTGTTAAATATATACATAATAATAACAATATAATATGTAATTGTGTATTGTTCTTACTTAAACAGAAGTTATACAGACATTATAAAATATTAATCAAAACTAGGTGCATTCCATTTAATTACGGTTACTTTTCGTCGAAATGCATCTACTTAAGAAGAAAATAGCCTTCCGGCAAAACAGCACGCTACTTTCAATTAAAATAAACACTTTTCTGAGAAAAGGTATTCTTTTCCTTGAACATTATTAAACAACAAAGTTATAAAATTTTTAATTTAATGCAATCTTTTTCTCAGTTAATGATTATTCGGCGTATCTTACTGAAATCTGCATTTCAATATATCTACTATTAAAGTAACTGATTGTAAATAACAAAGGAAAAATTTGAATCAACTATTGAAAATAAAGCACAATACCATTCTTTTATATTTTCTTCTCTTTATAAAGCGATTAGTTTATACATTAAGCTTTTCTTTATTTTTATGTGTCATAAAATCGTCTAACACAAGGACTGTTTTCTGCTCGCCGAAAAATAAACAGAATCACGTTTCGCTGATTTTCGGTAAATGTGGCGAAATTAGATACTTCCAGGTAATAAAGCTCCATTACTGTTGACAGTAAGCATAAATCCAGGGAATCAAAAAACCGTATCTGGCTTTAGTATATATGAAATGAGCGATGAAGATGGAGTGCTGTGAAAGGAAGCTGGTATATACGAAGCCGCGAAAATGTTACGGTGCTTAAAGTTGTTCCAGAGTTGGGATGGGACATCGCAGATAAAACATACGCTCATAACATTTTATTTTATTTTTTCCTCTTTGAGTAGTACTGGTTAACATAACTTTTAAATGTTTTTCTTTTTTAATGACACTTAGGTTTCCATAATATTGTAACGTTTTCGGAATTCAAATTATAATAATATTAAATAACAAGTATTTATTGCTACACTTAAATCTAATTTAAAATAAAATAACAGCAATATAAACACTGGCAATAAATAACCAGAACACTATTCAAACATCTAATAAACTAATTTCACTTAAATACTACTTATTTAATTTCACTGTTTACTTAGTTCGTATATAATTTTAAAAAAGTCGCAAAAATGTCTTAAAAGTACAACCGGATAATAACAATGTTGCATGTATGTATAAAGAAGGGTGATGTTACATTGCGACCTAAGAAATCTATTGTGTCTCCTATCCCTGCTGTTTACCAGCTGGCCTTCCAATGCTATTCCTTTCAGAAAGTTTAGGATGTGACAAGGCCCTAGGTCAGGTAACACAGGTAACAGTGCAACGCCTTTGAGTAGCACAGTGGTACGCAATTTGAGAAGAGATGGATGGCTATCTTATCCTGTTGCCCACAAAATCTACAATGTTGCATATTCTTATGTTGAAAAAACTTTACAGTTCAGTTCTTTTAAAACAAATCCGCTATATATTTGAATCGAATATCACTGACAAAATAAGTTATTTTGGTGAAATAAATGTTTGTTTGGACACGTACAGGGTGAAAAGTTGCAAGCTGTGGATTGCAGCTTTGACTTGAGTTATAGGGTGGTGTACCTTATATATGTGTTGCGGCCTTCTGCATAGGTGTTATGCAGAAGGCCGCAACACACATTTATTAACGTTCGGCGAATTGTCATAGCTCGGCTGAAGTAAAATGAGCGTGATATTCTTTTTCTCGCTGGAGCTCACTCTTATATCAGAATTGATGGTATGAATAACAGATTAATAACCCATCGTCTAATCGAGTTATTGTAAACACATGGATTTATGAAGGTTGCAAAAGCGATTTTAAATCCATCATTAATACATTTGTATTAGTGAAAAGGGAAATAATACGACAATACTCATTTGATAACTAAAACCTATTCACGCTTCTTAACTATCCATATTTATTTTCATATCGAAGCATCAGATAATGTAAACTATTAATTTTAGTGCCAGAACTTAATGAACAATATCAAAAACAAAGAATGAAAAGGAGCTTTAAAAGTAAATAATCAAATAAAATAAACATAGATTCTAAAAAACCTAATAGTAAATTAAGTATCTATTCGTCGGCAAATAGTATGTTATTGAAACAATATTTACGTTCAGGATATTTATTAATCATTAATTCACAAAATTCCATGACACCGTAATAATCGTGAGGTTAGACACGCCAATTTTGTACAACCAATAGTTATTATTATGTAAAAGGTTTAAAACAGTTCTAATATTACATTCGCGGACAATTTATCTAGATGTCATATTAGAATTTAATTGCACTAACTAACAAATTTGAATTTCAATATGATTGACATTTTTTGCTAGGACATTTTTATTATTTATTAACGTAAACGTTGTTTCAAAATGTGGGTCCGTATTACGAATAGTAGTCGCGCCAGGAATTGATCTTTCGGCATACTTTACTGCAAATAAATCGTGTGTAACTGATGCTGAATTGCCACCGTAAATTTTATACCGTAATTTTTAAAAAAATTGCTGATCGCGATTAAAACTAATTAAGAGTTATAAAATTTGAGGACCGTATCCTAATACCCAGCGACGGCTTATTAACATGTTCCCGGATTTTGGGTATTTTATGAACTCCTCCAGTAAGTCCTTTTTCCACGAGCGTGTTAAGAAATGAACAAAATGAATCGAACACCGGCTTCTCTTGAAGTGAATTACGCGTCTCTAGCGATTCAACCCGAGAAGATGAAAATGGAGGGCGATCTAACGAAAAATTGGAGGCAATTCAAAGAAGATTGGGAATTATATTCTACCGCGAGTGGTTGCAGTGGGAAAACAGCCGAAATACAATCAGCGACGCTGTTACACTGTATAGGAAAGGAAGTTCGAGAAATTTTAAATAATAGTTGGTAAATTTTGCTGGAAAACACATCGATCGACAGCCGGATGCAGGAGCAAGACAGAAGACACGTTTCACCCAAGGGCCGCACAAGGATGAAAGATCATTGGAAAGAGGTGTCCGGCAAATGCAAGGAAAATCGTTTGTAACGGATTCGAACAATTCTAGAATAGGTCGGTGTACACATTGTAACTTTACACATGCGCTTATGGTAAAATATGTGATAAATGTAATCATAAAAATCATTTTGCCTCTAATTGTTTAAGTAAATCGATTAATATGATAAAAACCAATTCCGTTGAAAATAATGATTATTTGGTGGGTAGTATTACGAAATCAGTAAATGCTGATAACTAATTTGGTTAAATGTTGTTATTAATGATTTATTATAGAAACGTTAAATTGTATGTATAATTTTTTAGTTATGTTATTAAGCTAATATAAGTTTAGTATATAAATGCCGTAAATGTTTTTCTTCTATTACCTACTATAGTCTTCCTAATTAGGCAATTATACGCTATGCGTTGCTATACTGGACTAATTGGTGAATGGGGGCGATTTTTAATTTCATTGATAGATGCATCGTTACAGTATATCTGTTTGATACATTTAATGATACAGTAATCGATGGATCCATCCATGAAATTAAAACTCGCCTGGATCAGTAACGTGATTTTATAGCAAATGCGAAAATGGGTTCCACTGACAAGAAAATTTTTCGTATAACCACCTAAAGGTGTGTGAATTCATGCCAACTAGCGTGATTGATTCTTACAGGTAGGTTAAGTGAACCAATTATAAGTTTTTGAATCAACATTTTTATAGTCTAAACCAATATTTATAAATTATAGAGACATTATTACTTCGTGTTGCTACAACAGTCCTGTTTGGATAATGTTGTTGTATTTATTCAATTAGCAGGTAGAAATCATAATGGAAACTTAAAATGTTAAAGAATCACGCGTAGTCTGTTTCTTTTAACATTTATTATTATTTAGTTAACTAACGCAATTTAATTTTTTTTACGTATTGCATTAACACTAAAATATCATTGCTCATATGAAAAAAGAAAAAATGTTCAATACACCATTTATTAGTTACTAACACAGAGAAGTAATTTCTAGAATCAAGTGAGAATTTTCCAACCTGAAGAATACCCTATCGTTCTTATATACAGTGAGGTCGTAAATGGTCCCCCCCCCCTATAACTTTTGAATGGGTATAAGCTAGAGCAATGAACAAAACCAAGTGAAATTGAGATAATTTTTGTGTTTCTTTTGCCCATAGAGATACGCCACATGCTTCTGATGTAAAATAGAGGGCGTAGCTACTTAAAATTTCTAAATAGGAAGTAATTTCATTTAGAAGCTCATTTGGAAGATATTTCTATTATTTATGGCAATGCAAACAGTTTACGATATTTCGAAATTTTACCAACTTACCCAGATTAATAATTGGAGTACTTACTTACTTTTTCTATTGCCCTCGTATAATCTTGTGTTTTATGTGACTTAGGTAAGCGATTGCTGTCAAATATGACGCTATTTTACAATATGACGTTTTTACAAAATTAGCAAAAGTGTCATATCTGTCAGTGTATGTGTCGTGTGTGTGGGTGTCTATGTTACAGATTATTTAATTACAGTTTCTGTAACGTATTATCCAAAAAGCGAATTACGAGGGCTATCGAAAAGTAACGTAAGACTCCATAATTAACTTGGATACGTTGGTAAAAATTTGAAGAATCGTACAAACTGTTTGCCATTTCCATAAAGTTATAGAAATATCTTCAAATGAGCTTCTAAATGAAATTACTTCCTATTTAAAATTTAAAATAGCACGCCCTCTAGTTACATCAAAGAAGCCATGTGCGTAGCTCTATAGCAAAAAATCAAAATTATCTTTCTAATTTCACTTGTTTTGTTCATTCTCTATTCTCATACCATTCAAAGTTATCAGGGGGGCCATTTACGCCTCACATGTATAAGTAAATGAATAATTCTTGGACGAAGAAAATTATTTTCTCAATATCCAAGAAAATTAATCCTGTTTGAAGAAGGAAATTTAATATCTAGACAAAGGGAAGCTGTTCTTGAACAAATTAAAAAAAATGGTTTTCAAGAAATTATGTATTTAATTCGCACTTATAGATCTTTGAATGAGAAAAAATAAATTTGATATAAACCAAGGCCTCTCCTTAAAATAAATGCAAGCGCGGAGTTTAATATTGTTTGTCTTTCTAGTGGGTAAACATCTAACTACCTTTAAATCAAACGTTATTTTATTAAGACATGGAAACTGTAGTTACTTGAACTTAAGGATTCCTTTCTTTTATCAACGAAACAAAAATGGTGTTTTTATTCTTAAGGTTATCGCACCATTAGCCCGTCGCAGCACGGCACGGTGCGCCCCATCACAAAACCAATAGCATTGCGCTGAGCTATGTATGCTGGTACAATGGGCGCTTTTTCATTCATTTGCATTGTTTTACATTCATCCGTTTTTTTTGACGGTGCCACGGTGCTGTTTTGTACGAGACTTAATGTGCGATAACCTTTAGTCTAGTACTGTTGGTTGCAAAAACAGATTAACGTTTTTGTCGAAAATAACTGAATTGTTGGTAATTCTGAAAAAGCCAGCAGTCTGACGAAATATTACTCAATTGTTTGCAAACAGCAAGACCATAACCCAATACATTATTATAATTTTAATTCATGCTGGCAGAGGACCCTATGTAGATTAGTTTTTGATCATAATTCTCGTTCGCTAATATATCCATTTTGTATCTTTCTTATAATATACGTTGTTTTACATAGATTGTATTGTTTACCATGTACACCACATATTTTAAGGTAAAAACTCGAAGTAAATTACAAGATACATAGTTAACATATTAATAAAATTAGATTATTTAAATGTTATTTTGTAGATTGTTAAATCATAGGGTAAGGAAAAAATACAAATCGAATAACTTTTCAACTAAAAAGTATTTATTTAGATACTAACCTTTACAGTATGTTTTTTTTAAAGGTATAATTCTTAGGTTTGTTAACATTACAAAACGAAGCGAATTCTTTTCTATAGATACAAACTAATACTACATGCGTGGCAACTATTTCTACAGTACTAGATTTGTAAAGGATTACATATTCATACTAATAAATCAATTATTCACCTTTTTTTTATTGCGGTTTTTATCTCTTACACACTCAATGCTTTATATTGAAGCCGAATATTAAATTGTTCTCAGACACATCTATTATTAAATACCGTAAACGAATATATTATTATTGTATATTTGTTATTTACATAGTATATACGCATTATATATGATAACCATACTTACCGTTATTCAAACCACTGTAAACAGTGACTGGCACGGTGACAAACAGATAGGTAACGCACGGCAAATATCTAATACCGAAATGCAAACTACGATCATACGGAGAAAACTAAGTTCAGAGTATATCAACCCCTCCACCATTCCAACTTTTTTTTCTATTCTGAATACAAGAAACTATTTACTTCGCGTCAAGGAACTATCACTCAATAGTGAGA
>RXPK01000295.1:0-20180 GCA_004143645.1 Protaetia brevitarsis
AAGTTTAGTACATTAGTATTATAACAAGAGGACGTCCGTATTTCAATTTTAAAAATATATATAGGCAAACTACACACTTGCCCCGGTTACACACTTACCTGACTTTACCTTAATTTAATTTGTAATTGTTCTATTTAATGCCAACCAATCCCAATTTAATCCCTTCTGTCAGAAATCATTATATGTATATCTTTGTCATTAAATATTGTTTTAGATTTTTTTTTTGTGTAAATTCATACTAATTAAATCAAATTAAACTTATTTGGTGTGAAAATAATTTCATTTATACAGATAACTAAAAAAACCTATACTATTACGATATTTCATCTAGTCATTAGATACATATAAGTAGAGTTTTGAAGAAATATAAATAAAAAGTTTTTTTTAATAAAATTTAGCTGCTGTTTTGAACAAAAAGTACATAGATTAAATTATCGTATTATAGTTTTGTCTTTTGTTTAGCATCAAAGATACTTATATCTAAACAATTTTAATTCTCTCCTCAGGAGCATTTTTACCCGCGTACATTCATCATTTAACGTCATTTGGTAGGCATAAACAAATACCAAAGTCTCGAAGGTCACTTAAACTAAATAATAAAAAAAAAATGTTTCAATACGACCATACGATGTTAAGGTTCACATTATACTTGAGAATACTTCCATTTTGTTTCTTTAATTGTTTTTAAATTCAGGCTTCTCCACATATTTTCTTTTAATAGAAATTTTTAATTAATTAAATCACTTATGCTTCCAATTTTCTTGTTTATTAACTTTTCATACATCTCTTTTCAAACGGGAGTGTTCTTTTTTTAAATGTTATTTTCCCTTTACAATAAGTTTCCACAAAATATAACATACAATGCAATAAAATATACCTGTCTTTTGAAATATCATCACAGAACTGTGAGCATACCCTTATCTTTAGTAATAAGAGGCAATAAGGTATAAATAAAATAAAATAAAACATTTTTGCAGAAAAGCACACTCATTCTTTATTTACAAAACTACAATATACATTATACTACAAAAAATATTTACAATATTTACAAAAATTTTCCACAAAAGAAAAAATAAAAAACGAAAGAGAAAAGATTATATATTATAATTGTTATTATTAATAACAATTATAACAATATTGTTTTGTTCAAAAATAAAAAACTTAACAACCCAACCCCAAGATATAACAAACAAACAATGAAAAACGAAATATATTTATATAAGAAAACTTAACAATAAACAAACAAAACAAAAATGTAAAGCGCAAATCGCATAAACTGAAAGACGCAGCGTAGTGAAGTTAACCTCTTAAGAAACAAGCGTATCAAAGCCTTCTCGATGGAAGTAATCGAGAAATTGGAAAAAAAAGTGTTTGCCTTGTACTTTCTCTCAAGTGTATATACGATTCCCCTAAACTTAACAAAGTAAACTTAACGAGGAACAATAAAAAAAAGGAATTAACGAAAATAACGAGTGAATCTTACAGTTTGGAAATATTATTAAACGGTAAATGCTGTCTTGCTATATTTTAAATCTCTCTTACGGATTTTAGATAACGTTGTTCCCAAACGATGTTTTAAGTTTAAATATGTCTAAGTATATTGGGATGAGATGTAGATTTATGACGATTTAAAATATACCAGGAGGTGCAAATTAATAAAGAGTTTCAAAATGTAAGGTTCGACTAATAAGGTACACAATACACATGTAAAAAAATATTAACGAGACATACAAAGAATATGTTAGAAAAAAAAAGCGCTAAGCAATTTTTACGTAAATAATGTAAATACAATTAAATAGAGCAACACTAATACAAAATTATATTCATATATAAAAATAACTTATTAAACTTACTAAAATTATAACTAAAAGGTTTACATTGGTAACACTGATTATCCAAACACAAACAAACCTTAAAATCTAAACAAATCTGTATTTTAAGTTTTCATTCTTGTTCACAACACCGATAAATCATCCATAATATATTTAATTTTAACCTTTAAAATGAAATATGGTCACAGTAAGTATAGAAATGTGTTTATTATTAATATATAAATAAAGGATATTCTATTAATATGGTTTATTTTTATCGCCAATTGTAGTATGTTCCTGTAGCAATATGATTTAAAAGTACTTTTTTGGTAATTTTGTGTTAAACAGTTCTTTAATTTTTTTTCACAACAAATAACAATACTTGGAAGTAATTCCACAAGACCACGGCTCAACAGCCCGGAAAAACTTCTTACGGTAGATTCCGGCCGTGAAAGCCTAGCCAACACTTTAAATAACAATACATTTTTACAAACTGTTGTGGAAGCTTAATTTTTGTGTCAAAAATTGTAGAATTAAATATAAAAAAATTAAAACCAAATTTTAAATGCCAAATCCTTCATGTAATAGAAAAACAGAAAAATAACAAGCTGTCAAAACACAACGGCACAATATTTAAAAGAAGAACAAAAAACGAAAACTTAACCAATGATTAAAACAATAACAAATGAACATAACAGAAAGAAAAAAGATAAAAAACGTATCTTAAAAAAATGTCAACTGACATAAGTCAACACGAATGGGAATCAATAACTGAATCACAACTGTAATAACAATAATATATCCATTTTTAATGAAAATAACTGTTAATTTTTTTTTAAGTAACATTATATAACAAAAATTAACAAAAATTGTGGCGTGAGAGAAGTTATTTTATTTTGGATGCCATTTTTTCTATATTTTTTTTTTAATATCTAAGAGAATGTCTAAGAAAAAAGAAATTTAAAAATCTAAAAAAAAGAACCTTTATGGGTCCGTAGTTATTTCAATTTTTTTTATTTATAATTTAATTTAATGAAAATAATGTCTAAACAACATTAAATAACAAAAACTCAACAAAAAATAGTGCGTTGGGAGAAGGATTATATTTTTGGATGCATTTTTCTATAATTTTTTTTTAATACCTAATGAGAATATCTGAGAAAAAAACCAAAAATGTAAAAAAAAAAAGAAACTTATGGGGGTCCGTAGGTATTTCTAATATTTTTTTATTTTATAATTTTAATTTAATGAAAATAAATTGTGTAACAACCATTAAATAACAAAAACTCAACAAAAATAGTGGCGTGGGAGAAGGGTTATTAATTTTGGATGCATTTTTCTATAATTTTTTTTTTTTTTTTAAAATATCTATGAGAATATCTGAGCAAGAAAATTTTCAGCAGTTTAAAAAGAATGGGAGTCCGTAGTTATTTCTATTTTTTTTTTATTTTATAATTTTAATTAATGAAATAATGTGTTAAACAACATTAAATAACAAATCAACAAAAATTGTGGCGTGGAGAAGGGTTGGCATATTTTTGGATGTATTTTTCTGCAATTTTTTTTTTAATATCTAATGAGAATATCTAAAAAAATAATCCAAAACTTAAAAAAAGAAACTTATGGGGAATCCGTAGTTATTTCTATATTTTTTTTATTTTAAAATTTTAATTTAATGAAAATAATTGTGTAACAATATTAAATAACAAAAACTCAACAAAAATTGTGGCGTGGGAAAGGGTTATTATAGTTTTGGATGCATTTTTCTATCATTTAATTTTTTAATATCTAATGAGAACATCTACGAAAAAAAAAATTCCAATAATTGGAAAAAAAAAACTTTATGGGGAGTCCGAGGTGATTTTTCAATTTTTTTTTTTGTTTAAAATTTTAATTTAATGAAAACAATTGTGTAACAACATTAAATAACAAAAACTCAACAAAAAATCAGGGGGTTAGCAATAAATTTCCTATCCTATTTATTTTTTTCATGATATTGGAGAATTTTAATTAAAACTTATTGGAGTGAAAATTTCATGTTTGTTTTAAATTAAAATTTTTAATTTAATTCTCAAAATTACTGACCAAGTCATATATTTTTAGCAGCATTGCATAACAAAAATTCAACAAGATATTAGGGGGTTAATAACGTAAAAATGAAAAAACAATATATTAATAAAAAAAATGCAAAAAAAAAGTAACAAGAAATTGGGGCTTTCAAATTTCCAAATATCTCTTAATATGGAAAAATGTAGAAATAATCTAGGTGTTATTTTTTAACAATAAGTAAAAATAACAGAAACTCAACAATAAATTTGGGTTATGAGTGAAGATTTATGATAAAAAATTTTTATATTAATTTTAAAAGAATAACAATGCAAGTTAAACACTTATTTGAATTGCCAAAAGAAAAGAATTTTTGAATACTGGTTTGTAGAATAGTGGAAAGTAAAAGTAGATTAAACTTAACAGAACAAATTAAACACCAAATTCAACTAAAATACACAACACGTATAAACTGTATAAAATTGCAAAAACTTAATGATCAACAAGAAACAAGGGGAATTACATAAATAAACAGCCCGATAAAAATCTATTTTGGGTTTTTGTTTAAAATGTTGTTTTCAAATTCGGAAATAATTTGAAGTGTTTGAAAGTGAAAATTAAAATGAAGTAAATAGAAAAATAATATTAAATATGAAATTAGGGGCAGTAAAATATATTTTAGAGAACAAAAAGAAATAATTTAATTAAAAAAAAATACGTCTTTTATTTTGTTTTTTAAACAGTATCTAAATAAAAATAATCGTTGTGCCAAAGGAAAAATATATATTATATCAAAAACTTAACTGTCAAATTGTAATAATCAACAATTAGAAGCTATTGTCTTGTGAAAACTTAAACACACAAAACAAAAGCTATAAAAACAAAAAAATTAATAACCAGTAATAACAATAACAATGAGAAAGATTAACAAAAGAATCACAACGTTTATATTTTTATTACAAATAGAAATACTGTAATATGAAAGGAAAAAATTTCAATCTGTTTGAGTATATTTCGATATTCGATTCGCGGGAAATTAAAAATAGTCAAAATTACGAAAAACAATTTTGTATAATTAATTATCTTGTGCCAGATGTTAGTAGATATGAAATGATGCATTAACTAATTGATTAACTAACAAAAAACATATTTTATTAACAACAAACAAAACAGGAAATATGTGTAAAAATCAACAAAAGATAAAAAAACAATTTACCTAAACTATACTTTAAATCATATCGCTCGCTTCAAAATAAATTGTAAAAATGTTTGTATTAAAATGAATTGGCATATTTAATAGAATTTTATTTTTTTGGGGAGTTAAATAAATTACTATTGAATTATCAAGATTATATACAAAATAATACTACTAATTCAAACCTAACTTAATTTTAATTATCTCGTATATCAACCTTTTCAAAATAACAATTATGTGCATTCAGTGTTATATTCGTCGATTTATTGGTTATAAGAATTTTCGAATGAGTGAGCGGTTTATATTCCTTACCATGTCTTCCTTGTAAAAAAACATAAGCACATCTTCGAATGGAACAGTTTATTTGCAGTAATGGTTTGCGTATCTGTCAGTACAGCAACTTTTTCTTATACCAACACGACTTCCTTGATTTTGTTTCGATGGGAAATTCCTTTTACTGAACTAGGTATATCTTGATAACCTTATCTGTAAGTAGAAAAATTATTTTTAGTAAATAATAAAATTAAATGGATTTTTGATGTTTATCTTAATGGTTTTAAGTGTGACATAACAGAACAGATTGTAAAAATAACTTACCGAAAATATGGAATGTATATTTGCGGACACATTTAGATAACTCATTTCTCACTATTTCTTTCACAAGACTTTCAAGTGATGTGTACTTGATAAACACTTGACACCCCCCCCTATGTGAGGGGGGGTATCTTTACGGTGTTATCACCACCAACTGACGCAGTAACTGGAGTTTTTAGAATGATTTCGCAGAAGTTCAGGACCGTCTTATATAGTCCTCGATTCCTGTTGCTTTTCATCCCCACTATGTTAGAAATTCAGGTTCCCTTTTCTCCCTAACATAACGACGCAAACGGTACTGTATTTGTAAAAGTGTAAATAGCTCTGGTTTTCTTTATGTAATGCGCAATACCTATGGGATAGAACGTAACCCCTGGTTCCCTGGCACATGAAAGTGGGACCTTTTAATTCTTCTGTATTCACCCTGACAATAATTGCGTCTTTTGAAAGAAAATAGTAACGGGCACGCATTGAAGTAGAGTCTGTTGTTAAAAGGTATGCAAAAGGTATATCTGGCGTTTCCTGAATTTTTGATACACATTTAATAAGGAAAGTTAACAATATATATACAGGGTTTCCACGGAACTGGCTGCGTTAAAGTTTTCCGGGCCTTAACGAAATTCCTCAGTTTTAAAAAATTGGGGTTTGCAACAATTTGGCACTTACTTTCTTTCTAAAATATTTTCACCTTTTTTGCACTTCCGGTTAACCGGAAGTCGCCACGAACTTTGTTATTTTAAATGGAACATCCTATATATTATTATATTTTTGAATTTACCATAAAATTCTATGACGATTACCATTAGGGTATCTTATATATATCTTCAACTGTTTCTAAGATATTACGATTTTTGTTAAAATTTTGACATTTACATTGTTGTATGTAAATGATTAATTCTCACTTGATTTATGTGTCAGAAATCTCCGACTTTGAAATCAACAAGTACTAACATTGTTTTACCAAAACGTAGAAAAAAAATTCAGTGTCATTATACAGGGCGTTTAAAAATTAGTGACATATCCAAGAATTTTGAATGTTGCAAAACTTAATTTTTTCAAATAGAACATCCTGTACATTTTTCTATTTTTGGATGTACAATTAAATTCTAGTTGTAGTATTCCCTATACCCATCTTCAGTAGTTTTCTTTTAAATTACTCGTTTTGTTTATTACCGCTTCAAATGGCCGAATAATTTCTATCTGGTGGCCATGCATTAACATCACAACAATTTATATTATTAGTAATTATTATTGTTAATCATTGTTTGTACACGTCGCGTGTTCAGATAAATGCATATTATTATGGAACTTATGAATTAGATAATGAAAAAAATTGAAGGAGCTTATTTTAACCTGGATACTTTAAATTTATTTTACATTCACTGAGAATGCAGGATGAACTTATAGAGAATTTACGGTAATTATAGGAATTTATTTTCGGCTAATATATCTAATAAAATTCAGACAACTTTGAAATAATACATTACACAGATTACACACTGTACGCAACTTTCGGTACTACAAGCAAGATTTAATGATTCGTTGACGAGAACGTTTATGAATTAGACCCAGTTGAGTGAGAAAAGTATAAGGCGACACATTAAGACGTCGAATAATAAAATGCTTGGACGTAAACGGAATTCACATTGAGCATTTTTTTTGATGTTCTATGTCATGGTTCAAGTTTATGCTGCTTGTCTGACAAGCACACTACCTTTTAGTGAAACAATTTTTGTTATGTTGTCGTCGTTATCGTTTATGCCATTTCCCTTAATTTGAAACCAAGCTATTAAGAGAATTCATTTCAAAATTTTCTGGATTCCGTTAGATATATTAACAACCAATAAATTCCTTTAATTACATTGAATTCTCTATAAGTTCTTCCCGCATTCTCAGTGAATCTAAAATAAATTTATAGTATCTAGGTTAGAATAAGCTCCTCCAATATTTTTCATTATCTAATTCATAAGTTCCGCAATAATATTCATCGATCTGAACACGCGACGTGTAACAAACAATGATTATAACAATAATACTTACTAATAATAATAAATTGTTGTGATGTTAATGTCATGGCCCACCAGATAGAAATAATTCGGCCATTTGAAAGCGGTAATAAATAAAACGAGTAATTTAAAAGAAAACTACTGAAGATGGGTATAGGGAATGCTACAGCAAATCGGTATAGAATTTAATTGTACATCCAAAAATAGAAAAATGTACAGGGTGTTCTATTTGAAAAAATTAAGTTTTGCAACATTCAAAATTCTTGGATATGTCACTAATTTTTAAACATCCTGTATAATGTCACTAATTTTTTTTTCTACGTTTTGGTAAAACAATGTTAGTACTTGTTGATTTCAAAATCGGAGATTTCTGACACTTAAATCAAGTGAGAATTAATCAATTACATACAACAATGTAAATGTTAAAATTTTAACAAAAATCGTAATATTTTAGAAACAGTTGAAGATAGGTATAAGATACCCTAATGGTAATCGTCATAGAATTTTATGGTAAATTCAAAAATATTATAATATATAGGGTGGTTCCATTTAAAATAATAAAGTTCGTGGCGACTTCCGGTTAACCGGAAGTGCAAAAAAGGTGAAAATATTTTAGAAATAAAGTAAGTGCCAAATTGTTGCAAACCCCAATTTTTTAAAACTGAGGAATTTCGTTAAGCCGGAAAACTTCTAACCAGCTAGTTCCGTGGAAAACCCTGTATATTGTAATTTTGAATTGAATTTAATAACATTACATGAGAATTAAGTATCACATACCTAGCGGTAATTGTTGTTTTGTTTTCCTGTATAATATTTCTTTTTCATTTCATCCTTAGGACTACATAATACTTTTACAAAAACCTGTCGTTTTTAAATAAGCCCTGGAGTGAATGAGATTGAAATATTGCATTGATATATTATTGTGACTTTTACAAATAACTCAATGTCTTTTGTTCCATTTTCCTTACTTCTTTTTTCTTCATATCTTTATACTACGTGTAAAAAATCAGGTGCCAAGTTTAGCGCGAAATAAGTTGCTAGAGTCTCACCATTGTTAAAAGAATAGTTTTTTTTTGTGGGAGCTATCTGACCTGAAGTCTTCGAAAACACTGCAGCCTTTTGGCTTTTTGTATTTGGTCTGGATTGTAGTAATCTTCTAGGTTCATTTTTGGTTAGTGATATTTAATATATTAATTGATAAATTGATTAACAAAATAATTAATAAATAAAATTAACTAATTAAACAATTCCTAATTTTTGTCACTCTAGCTTATATACGTCTCACAGAGAATGTTTATAGCAAAATAAGGTTTTTCTGGTTTTTAGGACTGAAAAGGTTAAACATATTACTTTCAAATACTGATTATGTAAGCCTCAAGCTATTGGCAAACAGAATCACTCTGCTGCATGGCATGAGTTCAGTGCCAAATAATGCTCTTTCTGCCTACGTTGGAGTTATTCTGGGGAGTTACCAAAACTACTTTTAATATCATCTGATATCATTTCCTTGGGGAACTTCCCCTGTTTTGAAATGCTTTTGGTTGAAGTCGTCGTTTCAATAATCTTTTTGGTATCGTCCCGTCTGCTCTTTTAATAGATACCTAACTTAACCAGTTTCACATCGACATCGTAACCCTCTTAATCATATCAATGGTTTTTGTCAAGTGATGGCGTTTAGTATCTTCTTTCTAAGGGGAACACCTAATACACAGAGATCTATAAGCTCCAACGTAATCTATTTTTAAAAAATTAGGGTTTATGGGAAGTTCCCGGGTTGAGTAGATCTTCCTCGTCGATTTCATGTATCCTCGAGTATAGCGCCTTTGAATTGTGAAGTACTATGCAGCTCAATGGGGCTAGAAATTATTTCATTTCGGTCCCCACAGAATCCAATCTTCTCTTTCAGTTCACAGTAGTCTAACAGAACGCCTCATAGCACGGGAATCTCGCTTTGACTTAAATTAGTGAATGCATTCTGCAACTTACTCCCGAATATAGGTTCTCTGAAAAGTTTAACTTCATTTATTTTTTGGAGATTCTATAAAATAAATGATTTTTTTTGCTTTCTTCTCGGTTTCTTCAATATTGTGTTCCTATTCCAGCGAGATTATTTCATTATCTTCCACTAACTGTGTGTCATAAAACTCATAAGGGTAGCTTGCCTGCCTCATTTACCTTCTTTAGATACTTGAAGATCATCTTAGAGTTGATTACATGTGAGCTTAGGGCTTTGTCGACTGCTTAACTATTAGACATGATGATAATCTTCAGTAATTTCTGTTAATATTGAACTGGGCGAATGCATCAATAGCATCTGTTTCTTTCTAGAAGACACTGAGGTAGTCGCGCAAGCTTTCGAGGTATTTGGTTCTAAACTCTTATCCTTTTATTCTAATTTCTTCTGCCATTTTGGAGTCATCCGTACAATACCTAAAGGTATTCCTATTCAGCACCTTCCCTTGTCTTTACTGAGTTTAACAGGTCTGTTATCAGTACCACAGTTTGGAGTATTTTTGTCACATACAGAGTGACTCAAAGAAAAGTTACACACAAAAGTTGTGAAAAATTAAATATGTGTCCAAAATGATGCCCATCGCTTTCAATGCAGAGGCGTACTCTTTCTTGAAATGAGTTTTCAACATTACTCAAAACATTTGGTGTTATAGATCGAAACGCCATTCTTATTCGCTCTTTCATATTGTCGGGTGTGGTTGGTGGTATATAGTACGTCACAAACAATATTTTTAATATATCCCAATAAAAAAAATCTGTGCTCGTTAGGTTTGGCGATCTTGCTGGCCAATTCTGTGGACTTCCACCTGTTGGGATACTGACTATCTAATTCATCTCGAACGCTTATTTGAAAGTGTGCAGAAGCACCATCTAATAATAAAATCTTTATCGAATATTAATAGGTATATTTTCCAAAAGTATTGCTAAGTTATATATAAAGTATGGCCATATCACGTGCTTTTCAACTATTCCGCCCCACACATTAACAGACCATCGATGTTGATGATTTAGGGTTCTAACAGAAATTGGTCTCGTCCTGTTAATAATGAAAATTATGCCTATTAACTAATGCGTTGTTATGAAAATTTACACATAATCGAGAAAATTTTCGTCATCTCCTAACTTCTCTAGAACCCATAAACAAAATTCAAGTCGCCGATCATAATCTACTTCCAAAAGTTCTTGATGCAGATTGATTGTGGTATGATTAAAATTTGTTCGTCTTTATAAGTCTTATTAATTATAAGTCTCTGTAAATCGATTATTTGATTTCTTTTTTCTTGGTTTTTAGGTCTTTAACATTAAAACATGAATGAATACGACGACGACGTTCCGCTTTATTAAAAAGCTTTTTCAAGTAGATATATAAATAAATGTAGAAATTGTAAATTATAAATAAAATGTTTTTGTTTAATAAATGACAAAATTGTTGTGTTTACTATGATTTTGAATATATTATTATGTTTTATTTAAAGATTGCATTTTAAAATAGGCTGTTTTGATTATTTGTTCTTAAATTTTGTAATTAAATAGTTCTTTACAAATATTTTATTTAGTTATAAAATTATAATATATAATTTTGTGAAATATTGTATATCGGTTTTATCATTGACTGCATTTTTATGTTTATAAATTTGAATTATTTCAAGTATATTACGTGTTTTTAAATTTTGTTCTTTGTTTAAATTGTTACGTTGTTGAAATCAAAGGTTGATTTTGAGTTATTTCATGTTTTTTAAAGCTGTAAGATTTTTATTGTATTTGTGTCCTTTTATTCTATTTTCCAATATTTTCACCTATATATACACCATTACAATTTTGACAGTCTATTTTATAAACTATGTGTGATGTTTTACTTTTTTCAATTTTTGATTTTAATTTTGAATAGATTTGGTTTTGTAGTTTGTTTGTGTTTTGATAGGCAATTTGTAATTATATGGTTTGAAATTTTATTTTTTCGGATAATGTTTAACTAAGGAATTTTTATGAATTTTGTAATTGTTTGAGATTATTTATATTTTTTGTTGATTTATATAAAAAAGAAAAATTCTTTGTTTGAATATTTGTTTATAAGAGAATTTGGATAATTATTTTGTTCTAGAATATTTTTTGCTTGTTAATAGTATCTGATCGAAAAACTGGACTTGTTAATTTTTATGCTCTGTCAGCTAAACTTATAATAACACTAACTTTTGAGATAAAGGTTATGAAGACTTAAAATTTAGATAACGTCCAGACCATGTTGGTTTAGTATACCATTGAGTTAAAATTTTGTATCATTGGTTGATGAGTTGAGGTCTAAAAGGTAATGCTATTTGTTTTCTTCGATTTCAATTGTAAATTTAATCTTGGATGAAAGGAATTAAAATTTTCAAGTAAAACTGGTATATTTTTTTCTTCTAACGCGTTATGCAATCATCTACATATCTTTTAAAAAAATATTTCGAAATTTATTTTATTTAAATTTTTTTCTTCTATATATTCTAAAACAATACACAAATACACCATTAGACCTAGCAAAACAAATTATACATAAAAAATGGCAATTAATTGAAAATTTTACAAACATACCTATCACAGAATTCATTAATGCAGTAGAATTAACACTAACACAAACATATTTCCAATACAAAAATAAATTTTATAAACAAATTTTTGGATGTGCAATGGATTCACCCATTTCTAGTATCATTGCACAAATTGTTTAAAACATAATAATATATTCAAAATCATAGCAAACACAACAATTTTGTCATTTATTAAACAAAAACATTTTATTTATAATTTACAATTTCTACATTTATTTTATATATCTACTTGAAAAGCTTTTAATAAAGCGAAACTTCGTCGTCGTATTCATTCATGTTTTAATATTAAAGACCTAAAAACCAAGAAAAAGAAATCAAATATTATATATACATGGTCAAGATTTAAAGCTTTAAAATGTAAATCGATTGATTCCAGCTTCTTAGATCCGTCATTTCCACCTAGAATTTTCTGTTAAATAGATATATCAAAATCATGTGCTCTAATCTCAATCCCAATCATGATGTACACTATTTTTTATGATGTCCCTTATGTCTTACATATCTGCTGCTTGGAAGTTCTTGGAATCTGAGATACCCCATTCTTGCTCACCCATTATCACCAAGTGGAGAGGAGGAAGGTTTAGTTGGCATTCCATTGTTAGTGCAGGAGTAGTCCTCATTGCGCTTGTTATTCTTAAACACGCTAGTCTCTGTATCTTTGTCCAACATAGCATATCATAAGTCTGACCACTCTGATCTCATATTTGGTCTTAATCCCCATGTTTCCCATGAGCTCTTCTAGCTAGCATAAGTGTTGTCCCTGTCCTGGTTTTAATTCTTTGAAGCGAGCTTAGATTCAAGAATGACGCCATGATATTTTACTTCTTCTGCCCAATGTTTACTTGCTTTACTTTAAAATATCTGGTTCTAGTTCCATGTATTTCTATTCCAGTTTCCTTTGCCGCTTTGGGAGCCATCATCTACCATTTTATAGCATTTTTATTCAGTTTCAAGATAATCTTGATCCTATACTCGCCCTTGTAGTTAAGCTTTATAATATTTTCTTTCAGAAAATTATCGTTTTTAACCTTGTCGTCTTAAGGCATAGTCATGCTGGCTTTGCTGGACATGATTTTACAAATGTCGCTGTACAAAAAAAAATCTCAGAACTGAGTACAGGTGCAAATAATGAATATACTTATATGAATTTGATGAATATTTGACAATTTAAGATCGAAAAATCTGGTCATTCGGTAACAGTATCACGTAATAATAAAACCATCCTCTCGTGTTATGAGAATTTTTTAATCGTTTTTATACATAAAAGCGAGCAATCTTTCTCCGATATTTGACCGTGTGTGTGTATTCATCGTTGTCAAAAGCTTTTATGACGGGTCATCTTTACAACCGCCTAAACTAAGAATTTATTGCGTGTAAAACAACGTAAACGCCAAACATTTCGTCATAAAAGTTTGCAATCTGTGCGAGCGTCCAAATATAAACATTAGATCATTCTGCCAGATATTTTATCGGTATATAAAAAGAAAAATTAATGAAAGCGAAAAATGAGGTATATATATTTTCGATTGGTTTTATTACAGAATTATTTTCTTTATATAAAAAAAAATGGGTCTAATAAGAATTTATATTAGAATTTAGTGACTTTTTTAACTAAAAAAAAATGTGAAAATATGTAAATGTCTTTTGAAAATTCACGAATTACTCTTTGTAAAATATGCAAATATTCCAATTTGTAGCAAGGATAATGAGAGGACGCTAAAACATTTTTTTACAACGAAAAATACCGGGAAAAGCCGTTTGAAACGTTGCTTCTTTGTATTTGTTTATATACCTTGTATTAATTTTCATACCTACATTTCTACGTCGGATACATAGGGGTGAATCTTACCCCTCAGATTATCTGTCCGTTAATTTTTCCCACGGGAGCTACTTGTTGAATCAACCGAAATTCAGAGACCGACAGAAGAAACCGGTCACCGTTCTGTAAAACATTTTTTTTTGTAAGTAAAATTAGCTGCAAAACGTGTCATTTATTGGTCTAAATGAGGGGTTATTTCAACGTAGTCCTTTATTTTTATTATTATTCTAAGATCAATAATGCACTAAATATAGTAAAATAACGAAATAAAATTTAAAATTAAAATATTCATAAATATTAGTAGAAATTTTCTTAAACTATCGAATGCATTCTATATTACACTCTGTTACTTTTCCCTACTTTGGTTTACCCAGTAAACCAAATTCAAATTTCCCGCAATTATATTTAGTAACTTCAACTAAAAGGTATTCAAATAACTATTAATCTAATACAAAATCGTAGGTATTTCATGCTTTAATGTTGAAATTACTAAAAATAATTGCGGGAAATTTGAATTTGGTTCACTGGGTAATGATCACAGTATATACACTGAGAAAAGAAATTGCATTAAATGAAAAGTTTTATAACTTTTGGTTTTTCATGTTCAACGAAAACTATACCTTTTCTCAGACAACTGTTTATTTTAATTGAAAGTAGCGTGCTGTTTAACCGGAAAACTATTGCCTTCTTAAGTACATGCTTTTCGACGAAAAGTAACCGTAATTAAATGGAATACACCTTAGTTTTGATTAATATTATATTTCTTTATAACTTCTGTTAAGTAAGACAAACACTTACACTATTATATCGTTATTATTATGTATATATTTACAACATATTTTAGTTTCTTTTAAGTATTATTGAATTATAAACAGTATTTTAATTAAAAAAAAGCCGGACATTTTGGTTTATTTGCGTGGAGACGCATGTATACATTGATTTCAAACTTTTACTTTTTAACGGAAAATGCAAGCACCTGTATTGAAGCTGAGTGCTTTTTTACGCAGAAGTATTTTCGTTTTATTCATGTTCCCACATGCATAAGTCTCAGATACACAAAAATAATGGACAAAGTGAATATTTTTCTCGCGAGGTTAAGGAAATTCAGAGATAATTGGACATCTTTTCAGTTATGCTGATTTACTTATAAGCCAAAAGACCTTAACAGCAGTATATATTGTTTGAAGGTTTTGAAACTGTTTTACACTAGAAAAAACGATCTGTTGTTTTCAACCATTCTCATACCATTTGATTTACGTTACTAAATTTTAACTTGATTTAGGAATATTAAAATATTGCTGTATTCATCAAACAAATAATTTGATTAGTAGATTTTATTTGCAAGCTAGGGCAGTATTTTATTAATTTAACTAAATATTTACATGGAATTAAAAATAAATATTGCATTTTATTTTCGTATAGCAGTTTTCTCAGTGTACTTATAATTGCCTATATTATTGCTTTAATTTTTGACGTGACTCGACACAACACATTCGCATAATATTAAATTGGAAATACGTGACCCCTATGCTTATAATTTTACTACTATATATTTTAACATTAATGTTGGTGTTTAGTATATACCGTAGATGATTCTATCCCACATGTACCCTACAATGTACGATTGTTCTCTAATCATTTTTTTTTAATGCCATTCTTATGTATATACCCATTACTGCGCATTAAAACTACCCACTTAATCTGCCCTAGAACGTAAATTTAAATTAACAGAGAATAAAATGTGAATAATTGTAATCTCTAATTGGAATATCGCCTTTGTGATTAGAATATATTATTATATGCACATATATATATAGGTATACAATATTCAAAGCTACGTATGTATTTACCATTCATAAATAGGGTAATCATTTGTATATTATTGGCTTCTTGCTGGTTATCAATCGTAGGTATAGTAATGTTGGGACCGTGGGAATTTGAGTGAGGGATTTGCCCCTTTGAATTCCGTGTGTAAGCCCCCATAATGGAAGATTGCACAGCTGTACTTACACATGCGGGATGATAGAGCCTTTAAAATAGTGAATATTTACCTATCGTAACTTTGGAATAAGACTAATTGGCTTTAAAAATTATGTTAGTAAAAGTTGAATCATTGACAAGTTTATCATTATTTAATTGCGTCGCACGTATTTTTAAGCTTATATATTAAATCGATGTATTACAACTTTCCTAAATGCAACTCGCATATATAATTTCTACCTGCCAAAGAATCTTAACAACAATTTATGCAGTGTTTTTATAAAACGTGTGTATAAATTGTCGCAAAAGCTACACGAAGCGACATACTTCGTTTCTTTCTGAATCGAAAATCTAAATGGTAAAAATTGTACTATGCTTCATAAGTTCACGAGTTCTTGAAAGTTCGGTTTTTTAGTTCCTTAATAAGCGTTTGTGTTGTTATTTGTTGGTATAGATAGCTGCATTTGAAATTTAGACGATTTCTCTATTCCTGTTTTTCGTACACAGTTTCTTTTTGATTTTAGAGCCGGGTTTCAACATTTTTCATAAGCATTCTCTCATGAAAAACACATTTGGCAACCACTGTAGGGACAACTGACTTTGTATTCTAATTTGATTCAATCAAAAACCATTACTGTCAAATTTTGACATTAATCTGAAGTGTTCAATTTTATGCAAGCCTGCTCTTTTTCGTGATTACTCGTCATTTCTGATTTGATTGTTTTCTGTTTCAGTTGTTTTATCGTTCTCGTATTATTGTTTGTTTATTTACAATGTTTTTACATTTAAGAATATGCCCGATATGTATATGGCTATACGGTTTTTGTATGGAAATGCTAACATGTCAGAACAGGAATATCGCGTACGTTTTCCAAACGGAGAACATTCCATGGAAACGTATTTCGACGGCTGGACCAACGTCCTACGTGAAACTGGTTCGTTTAAGAAGAAATGCCAACGCTTGTTCGACCTAGACAACGGTGTCATGTTACAACTGGAAGAGGAAATTCTAGACTCAGTACATGAAGATCCATCCGTCAGTACTCGACAGTTGGCGTCCACATTCAATATCCGCAGTAATAAGACCGTTCATTTTGGTTCTACTACGTGAAAACCTTCTTTAATCCATTACCATATAGCTAATGTGCAGCCGCTCTATAAAACGATACATATCACCCTTTTTAAACTTTTTTCATAGTATCTTAATAGGATTCAAGAAGATGGCGACTTTTAGAAGGTGTTTCTTGGACGGACCGAGTCTATGTTACCAGAGATGGTGTACTCAATTACCCATAATGTTCACCCATTGTCATGGGCAGACGGAAAAATCCTCATGCGTTTCGGGAATACGGGTCACCATAAAAGTTTTCAGTTGTTGATTTGGTGGGTATAATAAATCACCGTGTCGTTGAGCCAATCTATCTGCCAAATCGTCTTGTTGCAACGGGTATTTAAATGTATTTGTATAAGTTATTGACGAGATGCATTGATATACGCCCGTAACATGTTTTCATGCATGATGCGAGCTCCGGACATTTTTCTTCTGTAATGTGAGAGAGTGGTTGGTGATGAACACTTCTCCTAACAGGTGGATTGGTCCGCTGGTGCCTATCTTGATGGCCTGCAATGTTTCCCGACCTTAATTCCTCTACTTTTTTGTTTGGGTTTCATCAAAGGTTGAAAGTTTACGCAACACCTCCCAAGACGCGACGAAGTTATAGGACGAATTTAAGGCGGCAGTACAGAAATTACCCGGAAAGGCTTGACAAGTAATACAGCAATACCTCGTAGATTCCAAATGGTATTTACAAACAGACGGATATCAATTTGAACATATGCGTAGGTAATAGCGTCGCTAATTTATTACAAGAGATGCGTTCGAAATAATCAAACTGCTAATTCTGTTTAATAAAGTTTCTTATTGCTTTTTCCTATGTTTATTGTGTTATCCAATTTGCATTTGTAATTTTGGTTCTGTCATTTTTGACAATATTGTAACTACCCATTCGGTAGTATCGACTACAGTGTTGCCAAATGTATGTTACTTTCAAGTGGCTCCTGAAGACGCATGAAGCAAGTACATATTCTACCATTTTATTTTAGATCAGAATACTAAGGAAGAATGTCGCTGCGTAAGCTTTGCGACTATGTTATACTAACAGTTGTATAATGCTTCCAAATGCCAAGTCTTTTTGTGAGGATATGGATAAAGAATTATTCCGAGTTGATTTAAGACAATGAAGAGCGTTCTGAAATACCTGAAAAGGGCGAGATGCCTTTTATTATTTGTTGAAATTCGGTATTTCGATCAATGTAGATCAAGTATTTAGGTAGAAATTTTTTATTGATAAAATGAATGTTGTTGGTGAATTTACATCATGATTACAAAGATCTGAATAGCGCATTTTAATCTTTTCCCAACATCTAATGAAGCGTTTACAGTGTTCAATGTCGTAATTTCCCATTAATTATAGAAACCAGAAAAATTAAAAATCGAACTTAGGTTTCTCTTACCCTCTATAACTTACGCCTTGCTAGTCTGGTGGCATAAAGCAAATCTCAAATAATGTCTGTTAGTCAAGCATTCATTAAGATACTTAGCTCGCATGTAATTAGTTCTAAGATGTCTTGAAAATGCATAGCAAATCCAAAGATCATGGATAGATCTCCAAGGAACTAAATAGGTTTAAATTTTTAGCAGACAGCAGTACAAAGAAATTCCTCTACGCCATGCTTACGAAAATATTTAAGATTGCATGAAAGCACCGTTGAATTTCTTTATATTTCTTCCTTATTCTTATTCATTTTTACAATATCTAAATTCCGGAAAATCGTAAATTTAATCGGAAATCATTAAATAAAATTAGATTTTACTTTCGTAGTATATTTTTGGTTAAAATTACTCCAAAATAACCTACTCATTCTTATCACTTTTCCTGCATTGTTTAACACCTTTTAACACCGGTAATTTATGAATCTTTTACCTCGTTTACTACGCAACGGGGCTCATTCATCCATCACCTTTCTTTCTTCTCCTTCATCCTTCACGCTTTCTCTGCGAACGATCTCGACGACAAACACAGATTAATAGCGCAAGGGCAAACACAGAAGAATACGGAAGAATGGCGCCTTTAAAGCGTGGCTAAAGCGAAGGAACGCAGCTGTTTGCGATACAAAGCCCTTTATAGAATCCTTATATTTGCGGTCTTTGGCGTATAAAAGCGAAAGTGGAGCGAAGGAATCGGTGGGAGGAAGCAAGACGGACTAATCAGAGTTCAAAGACGACTGGAACGTCGCTCTCGGCTTTTATTTATGTATTTACTTTCGGCGCTCGCATCAGTCCTAGTGACCTTAAGGTGCGCGAATGGCAGCTGCTTGCCTCCTTGACACGTGCCAGCCGATGGGCTTTTATCAAATAAATACGCCAGAGTGTAGATTGTAGTAGATTCTCTCTTTTGTATGTTGAAGTAAAGTAAATGTTCGCTCATTCTGAACAGCGCGTTATTCGCTTACCTCTGGAGCGGCACGTGCAAAAACAGCAAGGAAGAAAGGAATGAAGAAGTTTCGCTCTGTTGGAGACTGTTTTATTATTCACCTCATCATCTAGTCATTATTTCGAAGTTGTTATGGTGGCGAATCTCATTTCGAAGCAAACAAGTACAGAATAGGAATCCAAATTCTACTGAATTTGAATTTCCTATCCTGTTCTTGCTTTTATTGGAAAAATTATGGTCAAATATTATTCAGCAAAGTGTCATATTAAGAGACTTGGAAATGTCCTTTATATGGGTGTGAATAATACATTATTTCACTTTATTCAGTGACATGACGGACACGAATATCAATACATTTACAGCATGATATATTGTGTATATTTTTAGCCACAATTTCCAAATAATTCGTCAGTAAAGAACTGCAATGGAATCTTGAAATGGACGTTGTAACAGTTAAATAAACTTTTTTTACAGTTGGCGCAAAACAAAAGAATATTAGGAATGCAAGAGTAAACTAAAAAATTTGAGATCGTCATATTGACGATAAACATATAGGTACGTTTCAAAACACAATAAGCAAAAGCAAAGTTTACTGCTTCAATTTTTGTAAAAAGCTACCAAATGAAAAAAGACT